>NEWO01000058.1:616199-639845 GCA_003013225.1 Phalaenopsis aphrodite | reverse complement strand
ATGGGAAAACGGTTTATATATCGAGCGTAAAAAAATTGTTCATGTTCACTTCATTAACTTAGTGTTGAATCGAAAGCGAGCTTCTTAATGAGACGTACACGAACTATTTGCGACAACAAGTCATTTTGAGTAACCGGATACGCCTAAATGTTATTTACTATCAAACCATATAAAATTGTACATATATTTTTTTTTTTTCGAGAGCAACAATAAATTGATAAATAAAATAGAATATGTAAAAGACATAAATGGAGATTAATGGATATATTAAATCGATAAGTTTAAAAAGAGTTAAGTGCTAAAATAGTCCCCTATTACTTATATAAATCATTTTAGTTATAAAACTTTATATCTGGACTTTGGACGTAGCTCTACATGTGGACTTCAGTAATATATCGACATGTGTGTTATATTGAGCCCACCTAAAAAATATTAAATAGGAATTACGAAGGTAATTGGAGTGAAACTGCGGATGTTATTTAAGTTTAAATGTGCATGTTATTTCTAGGGTTATTAAAAGGTTATTGGGGCACTAACTCCAATAACGTCGGAATAACCCCTCAATAACTTCTGAATAGTCATTGCGGTTTCACTCCAATAACCCCCGCAATAACCCTCCAATAACCTCTGCAATTTCACTTCAATAACCCCCGCAATAATCCCCTAATAACCTCCGCAGTTCCACTTCAATAAACCCTGCATTAACTCCCGCAATAACCTCGTAATAATTCCCCAATAACCCTCCAATAATCACTGTCATTTCTTCAATAACCCTCCAATAACCTCCGCAAATATAACGCAAGTGATGACATATTACTAGAAGTCCACACGCAGAGCTGTGTCCGGACGCCAGATGTAAAATTTATCTCTTAAATTGGGATAAGGTTGAAATAATTCTAAAGCTTAATTTTAAAAAAAGTTGAAGACTATTTTGATATTTCTATAAACTCTAGAATTAAAAGATCGAATATAAATAATTAAGAGCTATTTTGACTCTTTACTCAATAAAAAAAAATATTAATTTGGTTAAATGAGTCACATCTTATTCGACAAATATAATTCAAAATATTCATGCAAAAATAATAATAATAATAATAATGTCATGTATATTTTTTTTTCAATGGAATAGACAATTTATTCATGAATAATCCTTTCATTAATAGCACTATTCATTATGGATACATCCTAAGTTGAATCAGAATTTATATTAGTTTTATTAAATTATATGTTTGTATTTATTATCTTAGTTATAAATTAATGAAAGGATTATTCATGAACTAATTAATTTTTTTTCGTAAATAAGATTTATTAGATAAAATCAATGTGGTATATATAAATATAACTTATATTTCCCCGGAAATGATTAATTAAGGGGCGATATAAGTTAATTAACGTATTATGATACCAAGCCATCAAAACTCTTTTGTTATCGTATTATTGTAGAAAATATCCAATCGCGATCATGCTTAATTTGTATTTGTCAAATCACTTGTCCAAAGTTCTATAAACATAATTAAACGGATTGATAAAGCTAATACAAATTAGCGGATTGTTATTGGTTTAATTAATATATATATTTTAAATTTATTGTCAAAATTTTGTTTTTTTTATTTCAAATCAGCAGAGCATTTAATATTTGGCACTGAAAACTTCAAATATATATATATATATATATATATATATATATATATATATATATATATATATATATATATATATATATATATATATATATATATATATTATTAGGTAAATTTACATACATACCACACAATTCCTTTGCATTTACAAAACTAACACACAACATTTGATATTTATATTTATGTCACATCTGTGTTATAAATCCAAGCATGAAAATATATATTTTATTTATGAAAGGTTAGCAATAATATTTTTTAATATAAAATTAAATATTTAGGTGTAATGTATATCAATATAAAAATTTAGGAGCTAGGTGAATATGTGTAGTATGTATACCACCAAAAATGTTTAGGACTCATCAATTAGTTGTCACCGCTCTAAATGTGCTGAAGTGACACCTACCAATTCAAGCTAATGAATGATCGGCCATGCCTGCAAGATCAGAGATGCCAACTAACAGTGGTCGAGGACAACATAGGCCAAGAAACTGAGGCCAGACATTAAGACTCTGAGCAATTGAAGCCGAGTGCACGACCGACGATCATCTAGAACCTAATATTTAAATTTCAAGTATCTATGTCTTCACGACTCAATAACTCCGTGGGAACTTGACTTCCCCAAAGTCCCAAATCATAAAAAGGGCAAGGCTATTAATATGTGAATGATACTATAATCTAATAAATTTTCTTTGAATTATTAAAAAAAGTAAAATAATAATAATAAAAATGCTAATTTTATTTATAATTTTATTATAGCACTAACTAAAATTAAAGAAAAATATTTAAAGTTTCTAAAATTCAGCTTTCCTTTAAGCAATACATAAAATCACTGATAGAGAGTAAAAAATGTTTAGATATGCTATCAATAATAAGTGGAATGGGCAGAGATATGCTATTTGTATTAACAAATATAAGTTACAACAAAATCTCTATTTTTTTCATTAAAAAAATTGGATGATTAATTGGTTTTTCTTTTAACCCACCTAAGATTTTTAATTGCATAGAATTGATGTACGTTCTTTTATACAAAGTGATGTGTATGTAAAAATTGAATATGTAAATCAATAGGAATTGAGAGAGCTGAATGTAAATAGTCTTTCTAATATAAAAAAAAAAATGCATATTTTATTGGGAGGGATAAAATCAAAGTGGCTAATGAATATAATTTATAAAAATCATTCCATGTGAATCTTTAATTATAAGTTGTGAAGAAAATTATGATACCAAAGCCATTAAAACTCTTTGCAGACACAATTCTTAATTTACAAATTGAATAATGGCTGTTATTAATGCAAAATAATAATAATAATAATAAAATGTAGCTGCCTAGCCTCTAGACATAATAATAAATATTTATTTTTCATATTGTTTCCTGGAATTACTAGGTCATAACTTCTCCATTAAAATAGAAAATTCTTTTTTAATTATAATTAATCAAGTCACATATTTACAAAATTCCCAAAAACATAAAAGAAACAGAAAAACAAATTAAAAAAAAAATTCTAGCTTCTAAATATTTTATATTTTATAATTTGACCCTTGAGTTTGAATCCACAGCAGGTTGTACATAAAAAATTTGCCAATAATGATATTAATATGTAATAGTTGAGAAGAGAGGATTACAATGAAAGATTGTGAGACCTATTTGTCCGACTGAATGAAGCTATAAGAGCCAAGCTGGTAAGGCCAAAGCTGACTGAGACTATAGGTCTGTTTGAGACAGCTGCAACTTATTGAATGAACTGCTGATAGACTGATTAAAAATAATATGTTGATAAGCTATGTGCGATTTCTATTACAAATTTTTATTATTTTTTAAAAAGTCAGACATGTGCCAGAAAGCTGCAACCGCACCTGAAAACGTTGTTTTCTAAACGCATAAGCTGACAAAACACACTTTACTCAAACATGTCAGGTGTATTTTCAAAATGCAATCCCAATAAATAAGCTGGCTCAAACGGGCCCTAAGCTATAAAATGGGTAACACTAAAATATTTAAGAATACGGAAAAAAAATATTTGAAAATTGAACACAAGTTTTGATGGGTCATAAGTCGATATCATATTATTATATACATGTAAATATGGATGTCCAAGCATCATATAAGAGTAGTCATAAAAAACGTGAATATTTTTTATTGTTGGGTCAGAATGCCGGCCCATGTAAGAAACCCACTAAAATAAGTCCAATGGGTAAATTCCAACATTTTCAAAAGCTGCCAAATGCTTATCATTGTCTGATAATATTAAAAAAGAAATCATTAGATTCAAAATCTGGTCTATCTCTTCGATCAGTTGTGGTTTATTAAATCAAATCAATAATTGCGTGTGAAATCATTTCATGTCAAACTTTATTATTCAAATCATACATATCCGGAAAAGGAAAAACGAACACTATTAATTTTTTCGCTGCTGTGCCTGTCACAATCAATCATTTAACTTCATTGGGTGAAATTGCACATTGTCATGCATAAGTAATAAGTATGCAAAAGAATATTGTGAATTGAGAGTAAAAAATATTATTGTTCATATTTGTCACAACACAATCTGCATATTTCTAATTCCTATACTTATTACCGATTTATGATAATGAGAAATATATTTTAATATTTAAAGTTTGTATTCCTATAGTTTAGTTGTCATGATGTAAATCTTCCTAAAATATACTATAAAAAATGAATAAAAATTAAATAAATAAGGCTTCATGAACAAAAAAGAAAAGATAACAAAAAATTTTTAAAACCTAAGGAATTAGAAAGCTTTTTTAGATGATGATAAATAAATAAATAAACATTTACTGTCTTATATTACATGAAGATAATTTTGACTTTTAAATGAAACAGTATAATTATTTCCTTCAATTTATAAATTTAAAAATATAAATCATTTTAAAAAAATTTAAAAAACTTAATTCATTAATTTAAGATATTCGTGACTATTTGTTAGAAGTATTTGTGCTTCATAAAATATAAATTATTTAATGATGACCATTTTTTAAACAGGTATCAGGTTGATTAGTACTAAAACAAATTAAAAACAGCATTATAATTTGTTGGACTTCAAATATATCGTAAAGAATACCAACATATTTGTCATTAAGCCCACATTTTGATGTGGATGTAGGATTAGTTTTCGATAGCATCAATCAATATGAGGACAAAGTTATATTCATATATATATATATATATATATATATGTCTTACCTATTTATTTATTTATTCGTTATATCCTTCTAAGAAAGTAAACTCTGATAAAATTTTGAGTTCCGACAAAAGACAGCTCATTAATCTTCGCAGCAAAAACGAACTAAATAATTGTCAAACTTAATCAACCTATTTTACTCCATATTAACGCACGAAAAAAAGAGCATACTTATGATTTTTATGCTATTAATCATCTCCTGAAAAGCCTTTTCTTTTTAATTTATCATAATTAACCACTATAAATATTCTTAATTCTTAATCTAAGCCTTTTAATAACAAAAAAAATTAGTCTAATAATAATTTTTAATCATAGAGGGACCTGTAAATGCATCAGAATTTCGTGGTACGTTGCAAATATTCCATTAAATTAATGCAAACAGAAAAGTATAGAATTATGAATGGAAAAATATTTCTTGGACCGAATCAACACACAATCATGCCAAAATTTCAATCTGAAAATGCTGCTTATAAAAACCATAGCAGTGGACAGTCGTCGTCCGCGGGCCTGCCGGCCGTCGGGCCGGCCCCCAGCAACTGAAATCAAATAAATCCCCAAATGAACATCCAAATTCAACTCTCCCACTTCATCCTATTGCTCCATTCCAATAATAAATAACAAAAATGTCGTCTTCCCCTCCTCCTCTTCCTCCTCCCCTCAACAACTCCTCAATAAAGCAGCAATTCTACTTGTTCATCATCGTCGGCATGGCTGTAATCATCATCATCGTCCTCCTCGCCAATGTCTTCGCCGTCGGCTACTGCTCGTGGCTCTGGCAGTTCTTCTCCAGCCAGCCATCCCCTCCCCCTCCGCCGCCGCCGCTGCGGCCGCCGATCGGAGTGGTGCAGTCGTGGATCCCGGCGTACGAGTACAAAAAGGAGGAGGCAGAGGAGGCAGAGGAGGAGTGCGCCGTGTGCTTGTCGGCATTCACAGACGGGGAGATGGTGCGGAAGTTCCTGCAGTGCGGTCACACCTTCCACGTGCAGTGCATTGATTTGTGGTTTCGGTCGAATACCAACTGTCCTATTTGCCGTTCGATAGTGCTGCCGTCGCCGTCGGATTCGATGGAGATGCGGTCGCAGGAGGCTATGCTGCCCAGGAGAACGGATGGGTTCACTTTAAGTGACATTCTGTAAACATTGTGAAGTTTGAACATTAGGAAATAGGAAGTTTTACATACGTGCCACTCAGTTCCTATTTATTTATTTATAAATCTGACATCAAAACTTCAATTTTTACTTGCATACCTACCATTTTAGCTATGTATGTGTTAAATCCGGAACTATCATTTAGATCACGCTCAAATCAAGAGAGAAGGGTCCAAAAACCCCCCTTGATACATGTTATACTCCAACAATTTATAGAAAAAAGAATGACAAAAATATAAATTACATAATTATCCCTATTTTAAAAAGGACTGTACAGTATATTACTGTCTTCTGTAATCGAGGCCTATCATTCAATAGATCGTAAGCTCGACTGGCTGAGGAGTCTGTCGGAGAGAATGTGGTATGGGAGAAAAGGGTTGTCTCAGCAGAACTGGAAAGACAGAACAGAACGGTGCCAAGGAAAAGACGTTGGATTCCCCTGCCAGCTGCTACTGCCGAATGTATTCCGGGTGGAGGTAGCCAAAGTGCTCCTGGCCGTCCGATCCCATCATATCTGTGCTTGGCATTTTTTTTAAAATATAATATGAAAATGTGTATGGCTAGGGCTGTAAACGATCGAGCTCAGATTAGGGTCGTGTTCGGCTTGTTCGAAATAGCTCGTATTCGAAATCGGCTTGTGAACATTGTATTTGTGTTCGGCTCGATTAAAATATTTGTGGTCGTGTTTGTCTCTTGTTCGGCTCTCAAATTGGCTCATTAAACTTAAATTGAGAAAAATAGATATAAAGTGTGAGATTCAAATGTGGATCAAATATATACAAAAAATACACTAACCACACTATCACATGAGTTGTTATGATTTAAATTTAGACATAAATATATATAATATATTATTATATAAATAATATATATAATATATTGTTATATAAATAGTTAAGACATATGAATTGTTATATATATTGTCACAATGAGTTGTTCGTATTCGGCTCGTTTATAATTCGAGCTTTAAAAATTTGTTCGTGTTCGGCTCGTTCGTTTTCAGCTCGTTCGTTAATCTCGTTTACTTAACGAACGAGCCGATCATGAGCTGTTCGCGAATAACGAGCTTTTTTTACCGCGATGTATGACTTTTAATACGTCTAAATGGGGACATTTTGTATGTGTTATTAAAGATTTTGGTGATATAAATATAAAAAGTAACATTTAATTCTTCGATTTGTAATACATATGAATAGGGTGGTTTTTATGGCAGATTCTTCTTTACGTGTGGATCCCGCCAACCGTTCTTTCCATAAGAGCTCTCCGACGTGGTCCCGCCAAAGCTTCCCTCCGCCGAAGCTTCCCTCATCTGTTTCCTTAATTAGGCTTTTAGCTAACAGGGAAAAGAAAAAACTGCTTTGTTTTCTTTTTCTTCCTTTGGGTTTGCTAACAGGGAAAAGAAAATTTCTTTTTGTTTCTCTTAGGTGGCTTTAGAGAGAGAGGGGAAGAGAAAGAGAAAAATAAGAAATTTTTCTTGTAAAGGTCGATATACTTGACAGTGTTATTCCTTAAGTTGATAAAATCTTCAGTAGCTCTGTGATCGTAGGCAGTTTGCCGAACCATGTGAATTTTGTGTCGTCTTTTTTTCTGGTGTAATATTTTTGATATGTTTTTTTGCTTTATTATCGTTGTTTTTTACAACAACTTGTATAAGAGCCTTGGTTCGAGGTTGAAAGAAAAAGATAGGGGGAGACGAAGTGATGACATCGGGGATCGAAAATTCAATGACAGACTTTGGTTGTTGGAGGATGCAGATATAAGACTACCTCTATGGGAATAAACTTTACATGTTGCTGGGAAATAAACCAAAATAGATGGAAGAGGCGGAATGAAATCTGTCGGATTGACAGGTTCTGGGGGTTGTTCGATTAACCATGTCAAGATCCGTTGCCCATAACGTCATCAAGGATAGGACTACTGCAGATTTCACGACGGCTTTATCATGCATGTATGAAAAGCTATCAGCGAATAACAAGGTGCTTTTGATGAAAAAGAATCAACATGAAGATGACGGAAGTTGTCTGTTGCTCAACACCTGAATGAGTTCAATAATATCATAAATCAGTTGTCGTTTGTTGAAATTGATTTTGATGATGAAATACGTGCGCTGATTTTGTTGGCTTCATTATCAAATAGCCGAGAAGCTATGATGATGACAATTAACAATTTTGCAGGTAAATCTAAATTGAAATATGATGATATTCGTGATTTAATTTTGGCTTATGAGGTGCGCAGGAAAGATTCTGTCGGGACCTCAGCTTCGAGTTCGGTACTGATTGTTGATTCCAGAGGGAGATCAAGGGATAAGAACTCAAACAGAGGAAGATTAAAATCAAAGTCTGATCAGCAGACAACCTGCTAGAATTATGGTAAGACTGGCCACATAAAAAGAAATTGCAGGAATCTCAAGAAGGAGAGTGATGACACTAATACTGTAACTGAAGAGATACATGATGCGCTATTGCTAGCAGTTCACAGTTCTGTTGATGATTGGATTCTGGATTTAGGAGCTTCCTTCCATACATCATCCCACCGGGAGATGATGCGAAATTATGTTGCAGACGACTTTGGGAAGGTACATCTGACTGATGGAAAAGCTCTAGACGTGGTGTGGATGAGAGACGTAGATATTGCACTCCCCAACAAGAGCAAATGGACTATGCAAAAAGTCAGACACGTTCCTGAATTAAAGAAAAACCTCATTTCTATTGGACAGCTCAATGAGTGTGGTCATTCAGTAGTGTTCTCAGATAGTACCTGGAAGGTTACTAAAGGAGCATTAGTACTGGCTCGAGGTAAGAAAACTGACACACTATATATGACTACAGGTTAACTCAGGCATGGACACATGAGCTAGAGATGCATTATAGGGAAGCAGAAGAAAGTCAGTTTCTTGAAAAGTGGCAGAGCGCCAAAGGCAGAAAAACTGGGTATTGTACGCACATATGGTGGAGAACCATAGAGCTATGAACAAATCTTGCAAAATGAAAGTTCGAGCAAGTGAGAGCTGACATAACTTCCACCAGGGAATAAGACATTACATAACAAGTGTGTGTATCTGATGAAGACTGTGTTTGATGACAGTAAAAGATACAAGACTGGACTTGTTGAAAAGGATCTTCAGCTGAGACATAATATTACCCATGCAGTGGGAGTTGTAAGCAGATTCATGAGTAACCTAGGAAAGAGCTTGAAAGTAAAAGACTAAGTTGACTGTAATATGTCAACTAAGGTTGTTACTCTTGATAAACTGAGGTTGTATGCATCTTCAGTTGATCTTCTGACATGAAGAGTAGGGCTTTAAGTTGCAAAGGTGGAGGATATCACGTTTGAGGAAAAGGTCGGTATAGCCAGCGAATGGTGCAGCCAGTGGGTGATGCAGTCGGTGTCCCAGACTCCAAATGGGAGAATTGTTGAGTAGGTGGAGCCCGGTCCACCTCCTGTTACGATAATTCTTCTTTATGGCAGATAATAATAAATTAATTGCTAATTAATTTGATTCCTTTTATGAAGCATCGCTTGGATTCCTCTCTAACATGGAAAAGAAAATTTCTTTTATTTCTCTTAGGTGGCTTTAGAGAGAGAGAGAGAGAGGGGAAGAGAGAGAGAGGGGAAATGAGAGAGAAAAATAAAGGATTTTTTCTTGTAAACGTCAAGGTGCTCGACAGTGTTACTCCTCAAGTTAGTAAAATCCTTTACAGCTCCATGGTCGTAGGCAAATTGCCGAACCACGTAAATCTTGTGTCGTCCTTTTTTTCTGGTGTAATATTTTTGATCTGTTTTTCGCTTTATTATCATCGTTTTTTACAATAGTGGTAAGTATGTGTACACATAAGAGTGTGTCTGCAGAAATCTCAAAATTGATAGGCGGCTTAGGAAGGAAGCACGACCGATCGGTCGTAGTAATGAACGATCATTTCTAGATGAGTATTGATAAATGAAATATCTCACCTAAACAATCGACAAAAGATGACAAAAGAATTCCCTCAAGACGGTCATCTGCATTCAGAATGATCGAGGGGGAGCACTCCTAACCATGAATCGATCGAACCAAAGTCTGTCAGATGATCGACGACTCTTATTGATCGAATAGGTCATAGAATTTATTATACACAAAAAAAACATTGTAAATTACCAAAAACCCCCCTGAGAGTTTAATGATTATGGAGCTAATATGTATTTTTGTAATATTGAGACCTAGGTTTTAAATAAGGGCCCATATTATAAATAAATCATAACTTTTGTTGATCTACTATTGCTCTTTCACTCTCTCTTTCTCTTAAATTATTTTCTAATAGAATATGCCATTGCTTGGGCATGTTTCTCGGATATTCTTGGATCCAACAACACCTAAATGCCCCTAAATATTATTCATCTAAATTTTGTAAATAAAGTAGGGATGGAAACTCGGGGATTTTGCCCATTCACAACTAAAACCACACCATGGAAAAAATCACTGAGAGATCGAGACACTAAATTGAACAAAAGCATAAACCAAAAAAATAAAATAAAAAAATCACACAAAGACTTAACGTAGAAAAAACATAGAACTTGAAAAAACTGTGAAGCCACATCGAACTTTCCACAATGAAAAGAGAATAGTTCAAAATTTGCATCAGTTAGATCAACTCTCCATACCAATGCAACTTACAACAATTAACACTCATTCCTCTGTTGATCTCACAAGAAGAGAGTGCTCGCTGAAATTCATCCTCTCAAATCAAACGTTTGTTTACACAAAGAAACTTACACAGAGTTCGACTCGCTAATAAGCTCGAGCTCAATCGTAATCTCAAGCTTGTTTATCAAACGAGCACAAGTTCAAGTTTTTCTAGGCCTAGCTTGTCAACTTGCAAATCAATAGTTATGTCGATGCTTTCTCAAGCGAGTAGCCACAACACTCGCTCATTTTCTCCACCACTTCGATATCTTCTCCAGGGAGTTCCTATGATACTTGATTTTTCGGCTCAAGCTTGCGAGTCGGGTGTCATAATGGTCAGTCGAGCTCGCGCATTTTGACAACGAACAAGTTAAGCATAACTCGAGCTCAGCTGAACTAAATCCCTTGGCCGAGGTGCATTTCTCAAAAGGATGAAATTTTGGGGACCGCAGGGCATCGATGGTATAGGGACAAGTTAAACATTTTTCATACAAGGTTTGAGATCTACAAATTCTACCAAAAGTTGAAATTTTATCGAATGAATTTTCTTGAATTTTTTAGATCCAATCTCTATCACTCGCTCGGTTAAATTTGAAATACGTGAATAAAGTCAAAATGTGCTGCGTTGGGTACTTTGATTTTGCAATTTGACAGCTAAGTTTGATAGGATTGCATTTTGGATAATTTACAATAATATATTGATTCATTAACTATGTTTAAGATTTAATAATATTATATTAATTAATTATGATTTGTTTCAAATCAGATGTTAAACAAATTTATAAATTACATAAAACAATGTCTGGATAGTTCCAAATCAGGCCGGCAGTTTGAATGGAGAATTCTTATATCTATAATAGTTTAGGGGCTGATTATGTCCATAACACGGTAATGATTATATATTAGATTATAGATAAATATCTCATCATGGACTCGTGCGTAATTTGGTCTGTTGTTTGAGTTTCAACCCCTCGTGTATTCAAATAGCAAAGGTTGAATATTAAATTCAAGGGGACTTTACATACACACCACCCAATTCCTATGCATTTACATACCCCCAACATCTAATCTTAGTTTTTTTACATTTATACCACCCAAAATTTTCATATCACCTAAAAAATAGGAGCATTACATGCATAGCGGTGCACACAATGCTTATGTATTTAATTACATATCTCACACCTAAACTTTCATAACTACACATATGGCATTCAAATCTTTATTATCACGTCAAAACTATGTTCAATACTTTTTTTAAAAGGAAGCACACCTTTTCATACATATGCTTAAAGCATCAGAGTAGCATGTATGTAAACATGAAAGTTTAGATGTGAGATATGTAAATACATAAAAATTATGTGCTATGCATGTAAATTTCCCTAAAAATCACTTTTTTTTAACTTTAAAAAATGTGAAATAAACCTTATTCATCCATAGGAAAGATGGTATACATGTAAGAATAAAAGTTTAGGTGTTAGATATGAATACATAGGAACTGAGCAGTATGTATGAAAAATCTTCCTAAATTCAAACTTTTATAACAAAAAGAAAAATAAGGGGGAAAAAAGGTTTTAACAATGGGCTATTTAACATCAAATAGGAAAATAGGATTCAGTTTGAGCAAGTTTATAAATCTTGTAAACTAGGAATTAATAAGTTTTAGGAGGATTAGAACTTAAAAATAGTCTGGTAATGCAGCTACAACATGTTGCAATTTGATAAATATCTTGTAAAGCGGGACAATTCTGCATCATTCTATTAATAATTGAAATCATGTGCCTGGCTTCAGCCACAAGCACAAAAAAATGTTTCAATGATTGGAAACTCGGTAATTAAAATGTCTTCTAACAAATATTTTTAAGAAAATGGGCTCAAAACGAGAAAACTCCATTATCTGGAAATGTGGAGCTCTAAATGTGCATATCAGAGCCTAATCATAACATCAGAAAGAAAATCTAAAATTCTTATAGATGGGATTTCAACATTGAACAAACTTACAATGAAGAGAAATCAGTTAGAAGAACTTGCTTTTGCCGAGCCTCTGCAAATGATAATTTATGGTCCTTGCTGGGTTTTTAGGCTTCCCACTCTGCAATAACACAAAAGAACAAAGGATGATTTACATACAGACCACTTAATTCCCATGTATTTTCATATCTGACAGTTAAAGCTCAAACTTTACATATATGGCACCTTATCTCTGCTTTAAAAGGTGTATTTCACCTTTTAAAAGTTAAAAAAATGATATTTTTTTATGTCATGTGAAAGATTTGGGTGATATAAATGTATAAAAAGGAAAGTGGTATATGTAAATGCTGCAGGAACAAATTGGTTTTAGCCATCCTAGTTTTTAGATGATAATTAAGATATAAAGGGTGTAAGAACTCCGCAATAAAAATCATACTAAAATTTGTAGCGACAGCTTAGGATGTTGAATTCAATGGGGTAAATCTTAATGAAATTATTGAAGTTTTTTTTTAATTATTGATTTTGTCTTTTTCTTTTTTTTCCGGCAACTGAATCATAAACGATTATAGCCACTAAAACCAAAACTAAAATACAAATGAAGCTAAATTTGCTTTATAGTAGAACAGATTGAGCACCTGAGATTCCACACAAACAGCCAATAGTTCTTTTTGCCGAACACAATTGTCGTCATTGTTTTTGTTAAGGGATAAACAATTGAGGAATGCAACCATCTCCTTCATGCAAGGTTTCCCAACAGCACCAAATTTTTTGGGATTTATGTACAAGCCTCCAGCCTTCCGCCCCATGCTTCTAGATTAGCCTGTCTATCCTAGAAAAAAATAATAATAAGAAAAAGAAGAAGAAGAAATCATTAATATAATTGGAGGCCGCATGGCTTCATTTTCCTACTAAAAAAATAGTGGACAGCACAGGGCAATGGCTTTAATTAGTGACTAGACTAGCGAGTTATAACAAATAGAGGCATAGGGTCTGTGTGGGGAAGTTTCTCACTACTCTGCTTTCTAGACCGTTACCATACTTCACTTTGGCTAATGATTTTAAAAAAATAAATCTATGGTGGGAATTACATTTTACTAACAAATTTACTAATATGTGATGGCTATAAAAAAGCTCATGTTTGATTTAAAACAAAAAGAAAATATTGATAATATACACAGCCGGTTTCAAAAATATATTTTCCCTCGGGTATAGTAATTGTCCTGATCTGGCTCGGATCCAGCTATTAGTACTTTAGTGTGCTGCTATTGTGCGCCATGAAGAGAGTCGCATTTCTTGCTAAGCCGGCCAAGCTTGCTTAATGGAACTGGTCGCTGGATGGGAATTGACTTTCTTCGGTCACTTTCATCTTAATTTCTTTTTCTACATGTTTTCCGATTGCTTTTTCGTGTAATTGAAATTTGTCAATGTTTGCTACAATTTGATATTTCTATTTTACAATGTGAATCCTAATGGTTGCATGGTTTATTTCACTCTCAGATGAATATATTTTGAAAACAACCCACAGTGCATATAATTGTCTTCATAAAAATCACTTTCAGATTTAAGAAGGGGTAAACAAAACAATCAATGCATGGGTGAAATGTTACCACCAAAGCAACAAAACAATCAAAGCGCTAAAACACGGAAATGAACATACCACCTCAACCACATCAATAGGTAAACCGAGAAATATATAGGGTAAAGAAGGACCAACACAAATCATCAATCCATAGCAACAGACAATAGAAGGATATGATTTACATACAGAAAAGAGTCGGCGACAGCGAGAATGAACAGAGAGGAGAAGGGGAACCGGAAGTTCGCCCTAGAACCGAAGCGACAAAAGAATAGATGGGAGAAGTCGAAACAAAACGAGGGGCAATTGCGGGGGCATAGGAGGGAAATAAAGAAAATGTACAGGGGTACGGGAACCCCCCCCCCCCCCCCAGCTTTGGTCGTTCCCCGAACAATCGACGCTTAAAATCTACGGAAACAACACCCCAAACGACCCCTAACAACATTTTGAAAACAGTAAGCAACAAAAACAACACCCCAAATGCACCCTTAGTTTCTCACTAAAGAAAGTTATCAAATATTTTTTGACTTGAAATTACATCAATTCTAATTTTAAAAGCATCACAAATTACATTGGATGCATAAAAAAATCAAGCAAGCTAAGGATGGGTTAGAGGTGATAAAAATCTTAACCTGATACAGGACCTTATGCATTGCAAAAAATCAAGAAGATCTACCCAATTTCAAAATACAAATGGCAGAGGCAACAATCATGCTAAAGTTCTTGATGAATCGCATGTAAAAAATAACTAGGCCGGAAAAATATAATATTTGAATTAAACACTTGGGTGAGGACTAGTCTAATGTTGCTTGAATTTTACAACACAACAACAACAACAAGCCTTTATCTCACTAAATGGAGTCAGCTACATGAATCTTTTTTCTCCATTGCATCCTATTGAATGTCACATTTTCATTTAATTCTAACAAATTAAGATCAATTTTTATACAATAATGAATCATAAGAAAATCATCAAAATTTAAAAATATATATTTCTTTTAAGGTGGATATAAAACAACTCTTTACTGAGAGTTTCAAGACTTTTTAAAGTGTTGCAAATGGTTTATCTCACTTGGGCTATAAATTAATATATCAAATAAATCGATAGCCAAATACTTTCCTAAAAAGAATTTTAAAACAAAGCTCATCAAACATTGAGCATTTAAAAGCTTAAAGAGCATTGCTAACCAAACATTGAGTCTATTCGGAGCCTTGAAACATTTTTGTATTAATCTACCAATCAAATCATAATATTGGATAATCATTTTTTTGTAATTTATAAAAAAAGCTCCTTAAATTAAGTCCAATATTTGACGATTGTGGGTGATCTTATTTGGTGGAAATAAGATATGAAAAAAAGTAGATCTTTTGTTTAAAATTTAAGAAAGTGTTTGAAATATATGATGGAGTGGTGATGCATTTGAAGAGGCATAGTGATTGAAATACCAAGACTAATCCAAATTAGTCTAATTTATGCTGATTTGAAATATCAATTTAAAGAATAGATTTAGGTTGGATAAATAGCTAGAGATACTTATAGAATATTATCTTAGAATGCATATCTACAACATTGAATAGAGTTAGATTTGGTAAGATTTAGTTGGACGCTAAGAAGAAGGGAAAAAGATTAAGCCCTCAACCTGCATAATTTAGGATCATAAAAGAAGCTAAAGGCTATAAACATATATTTTGATACAAATATATATATATATATATATATATATATATATATATATATATATATATATATATATATATATATATATATATATATATATATTGTTGAAAGATCTAAAAAATAATTAGGATTATATTTCATATTTGTTATACTCTATAGTTAGAGGATTATGAATTGTATTTGTGATCATAGGAATCACTATTTATTTTCTCCTTAATTAGGGAAATTAACTGTCCCTTATATTTGTTATTATTCATTTCCTTGTCTACTATATCCTGATTTTATTGTTTTCCTAGTAAATCCTGTAATGAGTATTTATACTTTCTTTGCATCAATAAGAATAAGCCCTCTTATATTTCTTCATCGTATCAGAGTGTCCGATCCGAAGGGGTGTCTTCCTCTGAGTAAGATCGCTAAGCCCTAGAGCTTGCGGCGGCTACAATAGCGTCTGATTCGCAGCGACGTCTTCCTCCGAGCAAGATCGCTAAACCCTAGAGCTTGCGGCGACGATCAATATAACTAGCAGTCGGGATCGTGATCGGCGTAGAGACCCAGAACTCCGCCTTTCCTTTCTTCTGCTTCGTCGTCGCGAAGCAACTGCGAACAAAGCTCGCTAGGAAGGCAACAAGAGGATCACGTCTCCCTGGCAAGGATCGTGTGCGTGGTTGGCGAAGCGATTCCGCATCTCGAAGTCCTTTCAACGGCAAAGGCGGTAATCTTTTGCTTCGGCGGGCGAATCTCGGGATCCTATTGCACGCTCCGTTCTTCATCTCTAAAATGTCTGAAGTCACGAGGACAAGCCAGCCTCTTCAACCATCTCAGTACGAACCTTAGAGAAATACATCTGAAAACCATCTCATTCAGATCACTACAATCCGACTAAATGATATAATTTTCTTCGATGGACACAATTTGTTCGCATTGTATCTCCAAGAAAGATGAAATATTAGTTATATCACAGGTATACTAAGCAGCCTGACGTGAATAACATAACTTACGTCATTTGGGATGCGGAAAACTCAATGGTAATGGCATGGTTGTTCAATTCCATGACTAAAAAAATAATTGTCAATTATGTGTTACTCTACAAGCAAAGAATTATAGGACAAAGTTTCAGAAATGTACTCTGATCTTGGAAATCAATTTCAAGTTTACGAGTTCACTCTACGACTTGGGGAAATTTGTCGAGGTGAGGATTCTGTGACAAAATATTTCAATTCTCTTAAGTGGATTTGGCAGGACCTGGACTTATTCAACGATCATGAGTGGAAATCAAACGATGCATGCAACCAGTACAAGAAGATAATGGATACAAGCCGAATCTTCAAATTTCTTGCAGGTCTAAACGTTGAATATGATGAGGTACATGGCCGAATAATTGAAAAAAATTCTCTGCCTCCAATTGGTAAAGTTTTTTGCGGAGGTAAGGAGAGAAGAGAGTTGGAGATATGTGATGTTGGGGAAAAAGAATGCAGGTTCAACCATGTCCGTGGAAGGATCAGCGCTAGCTATTCCTGAAGTGCAAGTAGGAAAACTTCTCACAACGAGCGTGTAGAAGACAAAACAACTTGCAATGTGACTATTGTGGAAAGACACCATACTCGCAAAAAACGCTAGAAGTTGCGTGATAAACCATCTAATGGTAAGGGAAAAAAATCTGGTGAACATAGCACACCTACAACAAATGAGGTTGAGTCATCTCAAATTAATAAAGAGCAATTAAGTCATATTCTTAAACTGCTGAAATCTTGCTCATCATCTAATGCTCTTATTGGTTCTATAGCACAAACAGGTAGTAATCCTTTGGCTTTATCTGTTCTAGGAAGTACCACTCATTGGATCATTGATTTAGGAGCATCTGATCATATGACAAGTTGTTTTCAATTATTTGATTTGTATTATCTATGTTCCAGTTTCGAAAAAATCAGAATAGCCGATGACAGTTTTTCACCTATTGCAGGAAAATGAAATATTAAAATTTGAGAAAAAATCTTTTTGAAATATGTCTTACATGTTCCAAAACTTATATATAATCTTCTTTCCGTTAGCAAATTGTCTAAAGATCCTTATTATTCCATTCTTTTTTCTCCTTCCAATTGTGTTTTTCAGGACCGAAACTCGGGGAAGATTGAAATTGCTAGAAAAAAATGGGACGTACTACTATAATAGAACTGATTCTGCGAATAAAACAACTCATAGATTAGGTAGTACAAGTTCAAGCTTTGACTTTAATAAAATTATGTTATAACATAAGAGATTAAGGCATCATAGCTTTTCATATGTCAAATCTTTATTTCATAAACTATTTAAAAGTATTGATTGTTCAAAACTTCATTGTGAAACGTGTAATTTATTTAAAAGTCATCGTGTTTCGTTTGCAATAAAATTATATTCTGCTTCAAAACCATTTTATTTGTTACATAGTGATGTTTAGGGCTCATCCAAAGTTAACACACTTTCTGGAAAAAAATAGTTTGTAATATTAGTTGATGATCACACACGAGTTTGCTAGGTTTATTTATTGGAAAAGAAATCTGAAGTTGAAAAACCATTTAAAGATTTTTTCCACATGATTGAAAATCAATTTCAAACAAAAATTGGCATTTTAAGAACAGATAATGAGACTGAGTATTTTAACAAATATTTGAGAATGTTTATTTTGAAAAAAAAAATATTTTGTATTAATTCACTTGTCATGACACACCACAACAAAATGATATTGTTGAAAGAAAAAATAATTTTTACTTGAAGTTACCCATACACTTATATTTTTCACGAATGTTCTTAAATATATTTGGGATAATGCACTCCTTACCTCTTGTTATTTAATAAACAGAATATCATCTCGAATTCTGAAATTTAAAACACTTTTATAAGTTTTGAAAAATTATTTTTCAACATCTAAGATAACAGTTGATCTCCCTTTAAAGGTTTTTGGATATGTTTGATGTGTGCATGTCCCAAATGTCTTTAGCTCAAAACTTCATCCCAAAATAAAAAAATGTGTTTTTATTGGGAATGCTTCCCATAAACATGGGTACAAATGTTTTAATCATGTCACAAGGAAATTTTTTGAGAGCATGGATATCAAGTTTGTCAAGAATCACTTTTTTTTTTCAAAATAATTTTCTTCGGAGGGGAAGAACTTAGTTAAAGAAATTTAGGAAACTTTACCCATTTCTTTAACTAATTCTTATATGGAAACTAGGTCCAGCAATGCTATGCTATTTTGCCAGATGTTATCTTATCAGAGACGGGGAGAAGTACTTCCAACAAGTCATAATCTTGTGGATCACAATCCTCAACATGAGCTGTAGGTTTATACTAGGAAGAAATTTCATAAAGTTACTGCAACCCCAGTTATTCCCTCAACAGATGTTCAATCACCTTTGTCGAATAATGACCCTACAACTTAGAGAAACCTTCCATCTACTTCCACTCATTCTGATCTTGATCTTCCAATTGCTTTCAGAAAAGGAATCCGAATAGGCACGAAACATCCAATCACACAATGCTTGTCATATGAAAAACTATCAAAAAATCGTTAATCATTTGTGTCTAGGATTTCTAATATGCTTGTTCCAAGAACTGTTCAGGAAGTATTAGATGAACCGAGTTGGAGACTATCTGTGATGAAAAAAATAAATATTTTTAAAAGAAATAACACTTGGACAGTCAATGATCTACCTAGAGACAAAAAGAAGGTTGAGTGCAAATGGGTGTTCATGGTGAAGTTTAAAGCTGATGGAAGTGTGGAGAGATATAAAGTGAGATTAGTAGCAAAAGGATTTACTCAAACTCATGATATTGAATATCAAGAGACGTTTGCTCCTGTTGTTAAAATTAACTCTATTAAAGTACTTCTTCCTCTTGCAGTTAACTTCAATTGGTCACTTCATCAATTTGATGTAAAGAATATGTTTTTAAATGGAGAATTACTAGAAGAAGTATATATGGATCTGCCACCCGGATTTGAAGAAAAATTTGGAAAAGGTAAAGTATGTGCAAATTAAAAAAATCTTTGTATGGAGCAGTCTCCTAGAGCTTGGATTGAGCGTTTTGGGGATATTATCAAGAGACGTGGATTCTCTCAAAACCAAGTTGATCACACTCTCTTTTTCAAACATTCCATCAATGGTAAATGAGTCATTGTGATTGTATATGTAGATGACAAAATCATAACAGGAGATGATCCTCTGGAGATTAGCAACTTGAAGAGAAAACTTGAAGCCGAATTTGATATTAAGAATTTGGGAAAGCTGAAATATTTCCTCAGAATGGAGTATACAAGATCCAAGGAGAGATTTTTTGTCAATCAACGTAGGCATGTCCCTGATTTACTCAAAGAAACAAGAATAGCAGGTTGCAAGGCAATATATACGCCAATTGAACTTAATATAAAGTTGAAAACAACAACAACTAATGACGTAATGGACAAAGCACGCTATTAAAGATTGGTAGGGCGACTAATCTATTTGGCTCACACTCGACCTGACATAGCCTTTGCAGTGAGTGTTGTGAGTCAATTCATGCGTTCACCTGGACCTACTCACTTTGAAGCTGCATTCAGAATTTTAAGGTACCTCAAATGAACTCCTGGAAAAGAACTTTTGTGCAAAAAGGGAGACATCTTTTAATAGAGGTCTACATAGGTGCAGATTGGGCAGGAAATATAAATGATAAAAGATCCACGTCAGGTTATTGTACCTTTGTAGACGGAAATCTGGTTACTTAGAAAAGTAAAAAAATAAAGTGTGGTGGCAAGAAGTGTTGTCGAAACAGAATTTTGCTCGGTGACACATGAACTCTGTGAAGTATTATGGATAAAAAGATTCCTGAAAGAGTTGAAGATTCCTATACCAGCACCTATTAAAGTTTACTATGACAACAAGACCACAATCTCTATAGCTCATAATTCAGTTCTACATGACATAACAAAACATCTAGAAGTTGACAAACATTTCATCAAGAAGTACATAGATAGTGATGTGATATGTATGTACTATATATCCACTACTAGCCAAACAACAGATATACTAACAAAAGGCTTTTTCAAATTGCAACATGAGAATCTGGTTATCAAGCTTGCCATGAGTGACATCTTCATGTCAGCTTGAGGGGGAGTGTTGAAAGATCTCGAAAATAATTAGGAATATATTTCATATCTGTTATACTCTACATTTAAAGGGTTATGAATTGTATGAGTGATCTTAGAGACTCACTATTTATTTTCTCCTTAATTAAAAAGATAGCAGTCTCTTATATTTGTTATTATTCTCTTCCTTGTCTACTGTATCCTGCTTTTATTACTTTACTTACCAATAAATCCTATAATAGATATTTATACCCCTCTTTGGATCAATAAGAATAAGTCCTCTTATATTTCTTTATATATATATATATATATATATATATATATATATATATATATATATATATATATATATATATATATATATATATATATATATATATATATATATATATACATACATATACTTAAATAATTTAAACAATGAGTATTATAATGCTCTTTGATAAAAACTCTTATTCATGGAATTGTTCTCGTGCCTTTATTAGTGCTCTTATAACTGGTCCAATAAACTGATTTGAATTATCCATTTGATGCATTACCTCACTAACTTTATATAGTTATAATGAGGTGAGTACACCAGCTCTCGACATAATTTTTTCAATGTCATTTATGAGTTCCACTCGGTCTCAATAAATCTTGTTGGCTTTGATAAGTCTCTCTCATCAGCGTAGGAATCCTCTCAAGAGTTCCTCTTTATAGTCCCCTCATCATCTATAATTATCCTTCACAATTTCTCAACAAGTCAAACAAATCCCTATGTTGTGTTGCTAATGGCTGAAGCCTTTTAAAATTTACGCAATGCTTAGAGGGAATGACTTTACTTAATTTAACATGTTGTTGTTGCGAAATCTAGATATATCAGTTGATGTGATATATATATAAATCAAACAGGAGAACGATCGACGAAGTGAAAAATAGAACGAGAAAAATCACACAAAAAGAACAACACAACAAAACACAGATTTACGTGGTTCGGCAATTTGCCTACGTCCATGAAGTTGCAGATGATTTTACTACTTGAGGAATTTACATTATTCGATCACCTCGACTTACAAGAGGAATCTTTCACTCTTCATTGCTCTCTCTTCTTCTCTCTATGTTCTTCTCTCTCTATACTGAGATACACCGAAGAAAACTCTCCATCGAGATACACCGAAGAAGACAAACTTAAAAGAAAAATAAACTCAATTTATCTTCTGTCACAAGCAACCAAGAAGAAGCATAAGGAGAACAATCTTCTTCTTCTTCCTTATTCTTCCTTCTGCCGCAAGGAACTGCTCCTCGGTGCACTTCTCTTCCTCTGCTCCAAGGAAAACTCCCTCTATCCCGAGGAAACTGAAGAACTCAAAGCGTAACTTCTAAACCAAAGAAGAGTCATTCGAAGCTTTTATCACGAATACGATGAAGCGAAGAAATGCTTCACTTCATAAAAGAGGAAGGCGAGTGATTATTTGTGAAGAAGTGTGACTCTTCAAAGCAAAGAAACCATCCAAGCATAGTGGACCGGGCTCCACCGTTTATAACATAACATACAAAAAGTATACCATACAGTTGAATACAAAACTCATATCAATATAAGAAAAGTAAACCAAACTTTCATTCATATCAAATTTCCTAAAAAACCACAATTGTCTCACATTGATCACTAACACTATGTTTGGAATGATGAAATTCAGATAGCGGAAATGGAAATGGTAAAATAATGAATTCAAATTAATTTTCATCCACTAATTGGAAAGAGACCAAATTGAATAAGAAAATGTTATTCATTTTCTGTTTGTTTGAAAAGAAATTGAGTTTTGTTTCTTGTAAAAAGGAAGATAAGCAAATCACAACGACTCCAATTTTTCATTAGTGTTGGATAAGTAATTGACATACATAGCACACAATTCTTATGTATTTACACATCTAACACCTAAACATTCATGTTTACATACAAATACCACCATAACTATCCATTTGAAAGTAAAATGCACATTTTCATGAATAAGATTATGACGCCAAGGTGTTACAAGTTTAAATATCAAACTTCTTAAGGGGTTCTTTGGTATCAGGATTTAACTTAAATCCAGCCAAACAGCGTAAATGACAACTTTAATAAGCTGTCCGGCAATGGATTTAGGCTAAAATCTTGCCAGATGGTAAGTTTGGACAAAAAAAAGCCACAGATTTGATAGATCTAGATTTCACCGATTTCGGCCGTAAACCCGGGATTTACTGGCTCCTACTGTTCGGCCGACTTAATGAATCCTGGAAGAGCGAGGAGGAAGAATGGCGCGAACAGGCTTACCTTCCTCTGTGGTCTCGGGTAGGAGCAGAGCTGAAGGATGAGAAAGATGGGAGTTTCGGTGGTCTCTGTACGCCGCGATCCCGTCGCCTTCCCAGCTAGCTCTAATTGCGACTGTATCGCGAGGGTTCTTTTAGGCGTAACCAGGAGAGGGCGGGGTACATAGACGAGGGTTTCGGGTAGACAATTTTCTCCCGGTAGAGGAAGAGTGATAGAGGCGAGGATTTGAGCTGTTAGTTTAATTTTACTTGAGTTAATTTTATTATTTAAATTATTTAATATTTTTTCAGGTTAATTAGTATATTAACTTATTAATTATAATGATATATATATATATATATATATATATATATATATATATATATATATATATATATATATATATATATATATA
>NEWO01000058.1:580510-616144 GCA_003013225.1 Phalaenopsis aphrodite | reverse complement strand
ATATATATATATATATATATATATATATATATATATATATATATATATATATAGATATATATATATATATAATACATGTTTAATATTTGTTTATCTAATAAAACTAAAAATTATTATAAATTAATATAATTACTAACTACTTAATCATTAATTTATAGAAATTATGTTTTTGTTTAATCAATTATTAGTTTAATAATTTCTTATTAATTATTAATTATTAGTTAAGTGAATTCTTATAACCAAAATAATCGTTTAAATTCTGACAAAAATTATGAAATAATTTGACAGAGTTTAATTGAATTTACTAAATTCAATGTGAGACATATTTTGGATTTAATTTTTTTAGAATTTATTTAATTTGGATTTACAGGTTTTATAAAATACTATTAACTTAAATATCATTTGATGTCATATCACTCATAAATCATAAGAACTTAAATGTCTCGTATGTTTCCATTAAATCTCGTCAAAAGGTGGATTTATAGGATTTTGAGGGAGGAAAGGAAAGAGAATAGTTAGTAAGGTAGGAGCGAAGGAGAAAAAGAAGATATACCAAAATTTCAGAGATTTTATACTCGGAAATCCCGTCGTTATGTTCTTCTCAACTAGTTTTAGTAGCAGTTGTCCCAGAAAGAGTTTCTTGCATGAGAAGAAGAAAGTAGACGATGGTTTCAAGGGAAACTGAATAGGAGAAACAAGATATGCAAGATTTGCACTGAGGAGAGTGTGTTTCACAATTAATATATTTTAATATAATTTAAATATAATTAATGTTATTGATTGATCGGTGTTAATCAATTGTTATATTAGCAAATTAATTATAATTATATAAATTTATAACAATCTATCATTTTGAAAAACATATTCTATAATTTCAAAGAATAAAATGAGAACCAGACTTATCAGGAATGAAAGGCTTAGGTTATTAGGCAGTGTTGATGACTCAATTCTCAACATTCTTCAACAATCATTAACAGCTAAAATCATAACAAAATAAAATTATCTTTTTAATATATAAAGGCATGGTAGACTCGGTATAGTTTCATAGTAGATTAGTATTTTTCATTTAAATTTTATGAAGTTTTTATCATCTTTAAATAACTCGGATTAATGAGGCATTTTTTTTTTAAATTTAATTGCTCTTGAGAAAATAAAATTTATGATATTTTTGTTGTTCTAAATTGATTTCAAATTTGAGATTCCAATTTCTTTAAGAAAGTAAATTCGTGCAGCTTGGATATCTTTACCTTTTCTTTTCTTTTTAATTTACTTTTTTTTTTATATTTCAATCTATTTATAAAGATGAGATGCAATAAAGTCTGTAGACCATTGAGATCAGAGTTAAGAGCTGCGTGGGCCATGAGTCACATAGATTGTAGTTTGTCACATAGATCGTAGTGGTGAGTCGTGTTGAAGTTAGGAATTGCATGAGCTATGAGTCATGTTGGTTGTAGCCGGTCACATAAGTCATGCTAGTTAGCTGCAATTGCGTCCGTAAGACACACTGGCCAAATTTGGTGTTATATCAATAGGTGGTTATATTAGTCATATCACTTATTGATATACGACGCATAGAGATAAATTTGCGAGTTTGGAGAAGGTTGACGTATTCTAAGTTTGGTGGTTACAAACAGTTATTGTCAGTGTTATCGACAAAACTTTAGCAAACCGCACCTGGAGTACATCGTTGCATGGTATTAAGGCACTGTCATACTTCATAGGATGTTCGTTACTCCACACACAGTGCTTTCATTACTTTATAATGTTTATCTTTACTCCCCGAAGTGCTTCGTTGCAACACATGTCATTGCTTCATAGGGTCCACCAATGATGATGAACAAAGGGCAAATGACAGTGGTGATGACAACTGTGAAGGCGGTCAATAGCAGTCGGAAGTTATGAAGGCAAGAAGTGATTAGGGCCTTCAGTCAAGAGCATCCCTTGAAATTGGGTCATTCTCTTCTCCCTTTCAGTCCATGTCGAGGTTCATGTCTTCCCCCCTTTCCTGAAGGATGTAAATGGATATCCATCAAATGGCATAAGCCGATTATTTTTATTGGGCGACATTTTGTGGAAATTTGAGCGTTTTGTAGATGTCAAAATTGAGTAATATTTTGTTAATTCGACCAGACTCATCGAGACACTCAATTTTATTATAAGCTTTTCCAATTTAAAATCCATTTGACCCTAAAAAATATTTGAGTGTCTTATTAAACCATTTTTGGAAGATTTGGTTGTTAATTTGAGAGAAAAGTTCTTGTCAAAGGGAAAAGTCCTACATTTATTCAATCTCTGTTATGCTTTGGTCTACTTAATTAATGGTGCCAGCTCACTCATATTGGGTTTTTTTCTATAAAAAGATTTACATAGATACCTCTTAGCTCTTATGAATTTACAAATATAAATTTTTATGTACAATTTTTACATATCAAGTCATCTTATTTATGCATAAAAAGTCATTAAACTTTTTCAAAGTTAAAATGATAATCTATTAAATGTGATATGAAATGTTTCGGTGATATAAATTTAAAAATTAAACTTTAGATGTTATATATTTAAATAGTTAAGAATTGAATGGTAATTATGTAAATACACGTGTAAGGTGATTCATAGAACCAAATGTTAGATTAATAAAATAGCTGCATCTTAGCCTCACGCCCAGCCCTGCTCGCCCAGTTGAAAATGATGCTTTCTTCTATGAAGTTGGCCTCGAGTTCGAGGCTTGGCGCAAGGAAGGCCTCCTCCTCAGAAAAACAATAAAAGAGGTATTCTTAAATACCTCTATTTTTCGTATTAGATAAATAAAAAAAAATTATAGTCAAATATAACTTTTATATTTTAATTTTTTAACTGCCAAAGAGATTCTCATCTCTCTTTAGTTAAAATAAATACTAATTTAGGTTATGAAAATTCGATTAGACATCATATTAAAAGATGAAAGCATTCAAAATTTAATGATTGAATTTTAAGTTGGACATGATAATTTAAATAATATAATTAATGTGTGTCATGAAATTTATTGTGACAAGTGATTATTTAACGCATTGATATAATTTTTTAAGGAAAGGTGAGTTCAAAGAGTAATGTGTTATTCTAACCGATGATTTCATGTTGGGAGATTATACATGTAACTACTATGCCGCGAACAAGTCTCTTAAACACATATTTATATCAAAATTAAAATGAGGACATATTTGAATAGTTGACACCACCAACATGTATGCTATCATATGATATCTAATTTCATAAAACAAACTCATTTTATCTTCACATATTATTTATTAAAAAAACATGAATCATAGACAAAAGCAATAAACATTAAGGAAATAAAATGTGATATTTTAAAATTCCTCGTATATTTTTAGATATTTATATGATAATATGGATACATGATCATATTATAATAAATAAGAAAAATAATAATTTAAAAGAAATGTAAATTTTTAAAAGCCACATATAAAATACATATATCTCAATGTCATACATGTTAACCATTTTATGATATGACAATGTAGGTGTTATAATTTGAGTTTTCAATAGCTCTATTTATGGAAGTTAATTATTTATTGGGGGCATTTATGTACGTACCACTCAATTCCTATGTATTTACATATCTCATGCCATATTTTTCTACATTATTAGTATTATAATCTTTCTCATCAAATAAAAAATATATATAATCATTTCAAATTTTAAGAAAATGAAATGCATGTTTTCATGCATAGGTAAGATGAAATGCATGTAAAAAATAAATTTTAGGATGTAGGCATGTAAATACACATAAATTGAGTGATACATATGTATATCTCACTCCTTTTTATTTTTAGATGCCTTGTCATTTTCTATGCTATTTGAACTCTTTTATTGTTCAATAAAAAAATAAATAAATGTGTGTAACATGATTTTAATTTCTCCTTTTGTTTCCTATACTAAAAATAATAAAGACAAAGAGAAAATTGAATTTTCCAAATAAAATTAAGACAATAAATTTTCTTATATTGTCACAAATATTCATAAATACAATCATATTTTTAATATATACTTCTAAAACAGTAAAGATGCATTCACATGTGTTATGATCACATAATTGAGAATTTCAAAAAAATAAAAGGAGTTATGATTTTATCATAAATTTTGATGTTTTGGTGAGAATTGAAAAAAAGAAAAGATGAAAGAAAGTGCTTGATTTGCGAATAGCAATGTTTGGGGTCCTCTTTATGTAATTTCGCCAAAATTTCAATGTATTTAAACTATTTTTCTGATTTATTTTCAATATATTTGAAAATATTTGATTTATTTTGTTAGCAACAAAAAATACAGAAAAAAAAAACTTTTTAATTGTTTTTTTACAAGCAGCCAAACACTAAATAAATATTATAAAAACATGCTTTACATTGGTATTGTAAGAGCTTTACGAACATCTAAATATAAAAATATATGATTCTTTTGTTTTTTATTTATTGTACGTAATACATTTGTTGCTGTATATTAAAACTTCAATACTTTAGAATTTCAAACAATTGCAAAAAAATAGTTTCTAAAGTCATATTGAAGTTGAAATGTATCAAATAATGAAATTTCTAACAAAATTATCATTTTGAAAAAAACATATTATCTAATTTCACCAAAACATATGACAATTAAATTGATGAATTCTCATAGCCTTTCATGTACAAATTTAGTATAATAATTGATGTGTGCAGCAAGATTCATGACGGCCGGAGTTTAGAGGTAAATGAGCTGTGATAACGTCCCCTGGCCATAGTAACCGAAGTTGATAGTTGTATAAGTTATGATAACATGTGTAGGCCGCAGAGGTCAACAACCACTGTCGGCCATCGTCAACCATCGCCGACCGTCATCAATTGTCATCGACTACCGCTAACCAAACGCCGTTAGTTAATATTGTATCTTAGAAAATTTAGTAACCCTTTCCCGTCTATGGAACAAGGGGTCTCTGTAATCATTAACTTATAGTAGATTTTCATAACTGGGTCAGACCCTGTGGTTTTTTCCTTTTACGGATTTTCTATATAAAAACTTCTGTTGTCATCACAGGTTGATTCATTTTCATCTAAGTATTTGTTGAATCCTTGTGCAACACTAAGACAATAATCCATTATTCTACCACCCTGAATTTTCTAGCACACATCAAAATTAATAACCGTTTTTATAGAAAATCGAGGTCTTGTAAAATAAATTTATTTATTTTATATTTACCTCTAAATTTTATTTATGGATTTATTGTTTAATTCCCATCTCCTTATATAACGTCTCATTATCTCTTAAGTCTTGTTTGTGGATGTCAAGTTGCAAATGTAATATTATTTTAATCAGTTTTAATGTTGCATATAAGCTGATGGATAAGTTATAAATTGCAATTTCCTATTTTTATCGTATCTACTGATTGATTTTGAGTATTCAATCTATGATTTTTTTGAATTTTAATGCAATTTTAGAATTTAAAATTAACTTAAACTTCTAATTACATCCGATCAAATTATAAATTATAATAAATTTATATACATTTTTTTTTCTAAATTTTTTTTATCTTCGATCAACCAATCTCCATGGTGATAAATTAAGATATTATTAGTCCTGCTGCATCAATAAATACGGATATAGATGTATGAACGCATATAATTTATCCCAATCAGCTAACTTTGATTCAAGAATCACTCAATTTATAATTAGAGGAATCAAATCAATACTCATTAATTATAACCTTAATGATTTCGATCAGAGAGATAATCATATTTAAGTTCCAAGTCTACCTAATCACATCACTTCATCAATCTAATAACCCCATCCAACATATTTTAATTTTTTTTTTAGAAATTGTAAATACCTAATAAATTTGATAAAAATGTTTCTCTAAGCAAACATGTGAACAAATTTTAGTAGAAATTCCATTAATTTTCTTTTTCATTAAAAAAAAAAAAGAATTTCTGCCACGTGGGCCACATTAAATTTATGCGGCCAGCTTCAGTAGGAAAGCTATTAACTTTGACAATTAATGCGAGTCAGACTTGCATGAGGAAAATGCATCCAGTTTTGTGTGTCGATGGGGGCACATGCGGCTCGATTCTGTTTAGTTATAGCGCTTTTATCATTTTATTATAAATTATATTTAAAATTAATTAAAGTAAAGGATTTTTAACTTAAAACTGCCATTTAATTATAGATGTCAAAGTCAGCTGGTTTGGTTCGGGTCAACTAAATTCATTGAAGGAGAAATAAGTGAATTACGGTCAAAGGCAATCGCCCGCCCTCTTCTTCAGGCTATATACGTGACCTCTCTTTGAGGTAACTTCCTCACTTTGAAATGTGCAATGTATTAAATCCGGTGTTGAAGTTTGAATGATGCCGTCACATAAAATATACATACATACTTATCATATATATATATATATATGATAAGTATGAAACTTGATGACGACCACTACACCGAAGTATTAATGGATGATAGAGGGGAGAGTTAAAGCTTATTTTGTTCATTCTTTTTCCCATATCCTAATTTTATCTAAATATAAGTATTTATAAGATTATAAATTTTGAACAACTTGTTAAAATATCTAATAAACATGTTTTATCCATGAACCATAAAGAAATTAGTTCATCATTAAGATCTTAATGACTTAATATGATGTATGATGCATGAACATTAACTAAACAGGAACTAACAAGACCTACTAATTAAATATTAACTATCCATTGCAATTATTATCCATAATAATCCATTCTCTTCAAAATTAATTAACTCCCTTCGATGAGGAGAGTTTTATTTTGTAAGACTAATAAAAAAATCTATTTTCAAATAACTACAAGAGATCTATATTAATGCAGTTCAACTACTTAATAACTTCAATAAAGAATCTAAAATGTATTTGATAATGACATTTAATCATGATTATGTTTTGTGAGGGCCAGAGTAGTCTCGTACTTTTTAAAGTTTGAAAAAGAAGGAAAAATATTTATTCGACTTTAAAGTTTCATCCACATTAATAATACGAATTCAGGGACATTTAAATGCCATCCATTTTCAATATATTTACAAATATAACACATAAAATTTATTATTTATTATTAATAAATTTTGCGTGAAAGGGGGTTTGCATTATCATATCGCCTTGCGCTCATGATTATAAATAAATTTATAATTCATTAGGAATTCAATCATATAGCTCATTCTATTGGCTTTTATATGCTACTTCCTCCTTACTCAATCCCCAAATCAATCATAATGCCTTCGAATATAAAATATGCACACTCTCCTCCTTCATCAGAGCAAATCTTTCACGCTTCGCCAAACATCATTTTTTGTGCCATTAAATATTTATTTTTTATGATGATAAGCTATATTCTAATGATGATTTAACTATATTTATTGAGTGTTAAATATATAAATATGATATTTTAAATTTTGAGTGCTACGTATGTAAATATATATATAAATTGAGAATGGATTTTTTTTATTTAAATTTATTTTGAAAAAAAAAACAGTTTTAAGACCTGAACCATGTCCGAGCTTGAACTAAAAATAAAGGGGGAAAAATCTTCTTATACGCTACGGGAAACGGATAAGCTACGAAGGCCCCAGTGCATGTTACCTGGTTTTTCAGTGCTTTGGCTGATCCTGTTAGATAAAGCTTTTCGAACATGACACAGGCGTTTTAGCCAATAAAAATATTTTTCTCTGTGGGTCAAGTTCTTACGGCTGACCAGTGACGTTTCATTGGAAGAAAACACTGTGGTATGTTCTATAACTTTTAAAGAAGGTGTGAATTTAATATAATTGTTTCTTCGACCAATAGACTACGAATCTTTTTAAATTTAATTATTTGTTAAGAAATTATTTTTAGAAGGGAAATATTGTTGGAAAATGAATGGAACCCATGATTGGCTAACAAGAACAAAGCCATGTGCACATTAAGATCTCTAAAATAATTAGGTTAAAAGCATCTATATTTTTTATTTTTATTAAAATGAATTTGAATTTGAATTTTTTTTATTTACAACTTTTAAATTAATTAAATAAGTTGTTTAAATTAAGTTGCTCATTCAATAACTGAATATTTATAATTAATCAATTAATTAATCAAATGAAATAATAGTAAGCAAACAATAATATTGATTGCTATATTTATTAGAAATCTTACTTCTCCATAGTGTTGTAACTTAATCGAGCCGACTCGTGAGCTGACTTTGCTCTATGAGCAAACGAATGCAATAGCTCAACTCAACCCTCGACTCGATTGAACTTAATATCACTTGAGCGGGATTGTTTTAAAATATGTTAATCTAAAGTATACACAAAATATAATAAAATTTAAGATTTTATCTTTAAATTATTAAAAATGTTTCAAAAAATAATATTCTCAATTTTATATTAGTTGTTTTTTTATTATTTATCTCATAGTTGGTTTTTATTTTTGTCATTTTATTATAATAGTTGTTAAATTAGTATTATTTTATCTCTTTCATCACAAGTAAGATAGTTTGTGAGCCAGCTCGAAGTTGTAGAATCAAGCTCGAGCTTGAGCTCAAACCTTATTAATTAATCAAACAGAAGTTTAAATCATTGTTAGCTCGAGCTTGGGGGCGGAACTGAGATTATTTTTTAGGGCGGGCACTAAATGTCTTTTTTTAAGTATTGGGTGAAAAATAAATGTTTAGAAGGGAGAGGGCAAAATTACTAAATTGTCGAAACCACATAAGAAAAAAAATTAAAAATTATCATTTATATAGAAAAATATCAAATTACAACGGGTAATTGTCCATTCTTATCCATGAAAATTTATGTGTGAATGGAGATTTGAAGGAGATCTGACAATCCATATGAAAAAGTACAATGAAGGAGGACGACCAACAGAAGATTATGAGTTTTGATTGTCCGACTGAGTGGAGTTGTCAAATCTAAAGCCAACAAAGCCAAAGTTGATCGAGCCATGAAAGACGACTAGAGAACTCCAAAACGAGCCACCTAGAAAGAAATGAGACAAAAAAGTATTCGAGTCTTAACATCTTAAATTATATCGGGGATGCCCAGAGGATCCAAATTAGAAGTTAAGGATCAACAATTAGACAATATCAACCGGCTTACCCATATCACAACCAATCGAGCAAAGTCTAGCAAATCAAACTGATGTTGCCAACTCAAAATGACTGAGCCAGAGAGCGACACGACCAATGGATCAGCTCAATCTTGTAAAATATCAAAAAAATGCGGTGCAATCCTCTTAAAAAATTGGGGTAAATAATAATATCATCATATTATAAACTCTACTCTATAATTAGAGAAATTTTTTTATGAATAAATGAGGGAAACACTTATACAATATTTTATATTTATTAGTATTCACTACTCTCGCTATCTCTCTGTCCACATATGTTTTGTATCCCGAGTGTGATTCTCTCGCTGCCTAAGATTGACTCTGACTCAGTTGGTATAGTGGCGATAAGTCGGGTGAGTCGGGTCTGTCGGTACCGAATAAGGAAAGGGGAACGATGCGGGTCAGTTTTAAAACGCGATATTTCAATAGGCATCCATGCACCCAAAAAGAAATATATGATGTGGATCCCGTCCAAACCACAAAACAGGAAATTTGGTCCGCAATTTATGGAAACATGTGGGGCCACCTAACATGCGAGTTTTCTTTTTATGCCCTCATGTACCTTCAAAGTCAACAAATTTTAAACATGAACACTGCATACTACATATATGAATATTTTTTATTTCGATTTCACACACGTATATATATATTTTTAAGGAATTGGTTGGGCCGTGAAATCCCCAACTCACCCTATTGGCTCAACCCGGTCAGGTCTGGAAGCAACCCATGCCCGAGTACCCCCTCCTTAAGTCAATAATAGCAATATGCATGATTTGAAACCTACACGAGAAGAGACTTACATCGCCAAAGCAAATGCTCCATCAACTGACTTGAGAACGCGCCACACACACTCACACAGATATATATATATACTCATTAATTTTTTTTTTTAGCTATTGTTGATGTTATGTATCATTATGCATGCTAAAAGCTGCTAGAGGAATGCACATTTATAACGTTTTATTCCGATTTATCTACATATCTAACACATAATTTCTCATGTAAGATTTCTTATATTTTAATTTATGTGCACATAATCCTAACTTCTAATAAACATAGAAATCACCATGTTTTCATAGCTACAAGAATATTGAAGCTCATTCATAGATAAATATCATGATAGAAATATTCAAATGAATAAATTATTACATTAAAAAATATATATAACTATTACTAACTTTTCGATAGCAAAAACACACCCATCATTACATAATTTTATAACGCCAAAATATTATAAATGTGAATATCAATTTTAAGGGTTAGATATCTGAATACATGGGAATTATTTGGAAAGCATGAAAATATCCTTCTTATTTCTTTTTTTAGCTTTTGGGTTTAATTTACAAAGTTGAAGAAGGTAAATAAGTAATTTTAATTTATCCAAAATACAACAAAAAATTGAAAAGGAAGAATTATAACTAGAAGAAAGAAAGGAATGGAGAAAGAACTGTCATTTATTCATCCATTTTATTAATTCCACTCATACAAATGTATTTAAGGGTTAGATATCTGAATACATGGGAATTATTTATTCATCCATTTTATTAATTCCATTTTATTAATTTATTATAACAGAATATAGCAGTAATTACTTCATTCCTAAACCTCTAATTGAAAAAGTACTTGTATTAACCTAAAAACTAATCATTGCATGTCAACATTTTCATGTTGTCCTAACAAGAGATGTTATAGTTAGCGTCTGATATAGGTGTCAGATTTCTCTAACACAAATGTTAACGTCAGATTTTGTAGCCGTTGTGCAGCGAGTAATATTTGCGTTAGATTTTGTGTCCAATTTTAGCTTAAAAAGTAGATGGAGAAAGCACAATGATAATGGTGAGAGAGTGTTTAGAAGAAGTTAACATCGAATTTACATCTAACTAAGCAAATACAACGGATTTTTAACGCAAATGACCTAATTTTTTCTTAAACCCTCTCTCTCCCCTCACAGTTTCTCTCTCCCTTTTCCTCACCTTCCTGAATACCCCTTCTCGATATAGTCGCCACTAGGACTAGCTAGAAAGATAAACAAATACTATAAAAAATACCGTATTTTTCATCCTTCCGCTTCACTCCGATTAGAAAAATTTAGGTATGTAATATTTTTTTTAAACAATTTTTTTGGACTCAATTTTGGATTAATTATGGGTTGAAGGTTCTATTTTAAATTAGTTTAGGGTTAGCAGGTCATATACAGGTTCGCGGGTCAATCTGAATCCTGCTAAAAAAATAAATCAAATAAAAACCTATATTTTCTAGTGTGGAATTGGATTAATTTCTTACAACCCTAAATGATGAGAAAATTTTCCTGGACGGAGGTAATATTTTTTTTCCTAAATGACAGCCTAGTGACCGACCATAGCACCTCTATGAAACCCTCGCCTCCCATTAATCGTTTCCATTTCTAGCCCTAGCAAAAGTAATATGGATCGTCAATTCATGTCGTTATTTATTGCCTCCTCATACACCGCCACCGTCCGATCATAGAGCTACCTTTGGTCCCGTAACAAACTCTCAGATCCCTGCCGTTAAATGCGACGCCGCCGTGTCTCAGCAACGGAAAACTACTAATTACGGTAAAGCTGCCCAGAGAGCGTTACTTTTTTCGTTTTTCTTTATTTTAAAACATTTCACATTTTTCGGAATTTCAAAAAAAAATAAAAATATATATATATATTTATATACATATATTTTGTGGAAAATTAGTAAGAATACATTTCTCCTTCTTTTCGTCCCCGCGCACTTTCGCGCTCAATAAATAGCCATCTTCTTCCCACTTTCCTCTCACCCTTCTCACCAACAGCTTTAACTTTAGTTCAGTAATGGCGCCTCTTTTCGCTGCTGCGATCTCTGTAGCGTGTCTGCTCTCATCTGTACTACCTTCAGAAGGGCGCATTCCGGGGGTCTACACTGGCGGTTCATGGCAAAGCGCGCACGCCACTTTCTACGGCGGAAGCGACGCCTCCGGCACAATGGGTTTGTCCTTATCGTTCATAATTTATTATTAATCAACACCACTCAATCTTTGAATCAAGCCAGTAGATGTTACTTTCTGAATCGTTTGTGGTAGGTGGGGCTTGCGGATACGGAAATCTATATAGCCAGGGATACGGCGTGGAGACGGCGGCGCTGAGCACGGCGCTATTCAACGCGGGGTTGAGCTGCGGTGCGTGCTTTGAGTTAAAGTGTGCCGAAGATCCCCAGTGGTGCTTAACTGGGAACCCTTCGATCTTCATCACCGCGACTAATTTCTGCCCTCCGAACTTCGCTCAACCGTCTGATAATGGTGGATGGTGCAATCCACCTCGCCCTCATTTCGATCTTGCGATGCCGATGTTTCTGAAAATAGCGCATTACCGTGCCGGCATCGTTCCAGTCTCCTATCGCCGGTGAGTTAATTTGACATCCTTTAGTTTCCATTTCCGTTACCTCTTTTACTGTTTTTTTTTCCCTTCTATTAAAGCATCGGCGACGCCCCACGCTGACTCCATGCCGGTCGTTTTCTGTCTTTCCGAAATTCCTTTCCCGTCACCATTTGCATGAGTTAATGACTATTTTGTCCTTTGATTTGCTCAACTATCCTTCATTTCTCTTAAGATTGATTGAGCTAACCTACTTTTTTTTTCTTTCTTAATCTCCGCTCATTTTAAAATGTATGTTAGTTAGATCCCATTGCAGCTTGCCGGACATACCTGAACCGATCGATCAACTTAGCAGATTGTGTGGAGCTGATCTGATTAATTAAGTCTGAAGCCGTTTGTATTGTGGGGTTGAATTAATTTTCGAGCCCGATCTTTTAGAATGGCGGTATTTTTATTTAGAAATATTATAAATTAATAAGGGCAGTTTGTTTTGGAAAATTTGTCCTACAATTAATTTATGATATCACGAAAATCGATTCGCCGAACCACATCAAATCAAGTATCACGTGACGGTTCATTAAATCACGTAATTACCCTTGTATTTTTTAAACGAGGACGAGGGTGCTAATGGTATTTACACAATGGATATCGCGTGAGAGTGGGTTCGGCCATGCGCCGACCCGACAGCTGCACATGGGTTATTGGTGTGGCAACGTGGCGGGTCCCATGGCATCCAATGATCGCATGAAGATGAAAATAAATTTTTTGCGCTATTTATTTATTAACAAATTTTGTGATTAGTGAGTGTTATTATATTCTAATTATTTATTTATTTACTAATTAATTCATGTATCGTTGCCTGTTCGCTGTGGCGGGTCCTACGGTGGGGCGTTCTATATTATATAATCCCATTTAACATCTTTTTTTCTTTTATTATTGGGCTTTAGTTTAGTCTAAATAGTAATATATTTGATATTGATAATTTTTTTTTATTGCATATTATTCAATATAACTAAATTTCTGTATTTTAGTTAAAATTAACATAATGTACAAAATATTTAGTGAGGTATTTGTTTTGTGAATTTAATTGGCTGCCTGCTCGCTTCTTATCAGTGTTTTATTTTTATTTAATTATATAGTAGGCTTTACATTTAAAGACCAAATCCTAACTATTTCTGAGTAAAAATGAAAATAAAAATAAAAATGCATTTGCAGAGTGCCGTGCAAAAAGGGTGGAGGAATCCGGTTCACCATCAACGGCTTCCGTTACTTCAACCTGGTTCTGATCTCCAATGTCGCCGGCGCCGGCGATATTGTGAAGGTGAGCGTAAAGGGATCTCGCACAGGGTGGATGACGATGTCGCGAAACTGGGGACAGAACTGGCAGTCTAATGCCGATCTGGTGGGCCAGTCTCTCTCTTTCCGCGTCACCGGCAGTGATCACCGGACCTCCACCTCCTGGAACGTTGTTCCGGCTCACTGGCAGTTTGGTCAGACCTTCTCCGGCAAAAATTTTCGCGTTTGATTAAATGGTAATGCTTGGTAGATTTTAGGGCCGATTTTTAGGCCTTGTTTGGTGTTTGGGTGCGCCCTTTTGTGTGGTATTGAGCAAGCATTATGGAAAAGTGTGAAACAGCTTCTTAGTTGCTGAAGCGGCTGCAAAAAGAATGTAGCCCGCAGCCTCTTTCATTAATCACTAGTGATCATATCTTTATATAATTGTTATATAATCAGTTATGCTTTGCTAGATTATGGTTAAAAGTGCCTCATTTCATTATTTATATTCAACGATATACGTTTAATAGATGATACTCGTATAATTTACTGCTGAGGCAGCAAACGCAATTGAAGCTGACGCGGCCTCACATCTCTTTTAAGGTTTTATGAAAGTTGGCTGCTCAATTTCTCTCCCAAGTTCTCTTAAACGCAAAAACAGTCGAAATCATTATACTCTCATGAGAACTTTTCCAACTCTTTTTAACCGACAATTACTGTTGTTGCCCGCAGCCATTGGGCTTGTTTATTGCGTGACAGCTTTCGAAGCATAGTTAAACAGGCTTTTTAAATGGGCCGTGCCAGCTCTTCTACTACATAGCAAAAACTACCATCACATATAAAACTATTTACCAGACATTCAATAATCAGAGAACAAATAACGAAACTCTGCATTATAAGGCCTAATTTCTACCAATTTTGACGCACAAATTCTAGTATTGGAACTCAGCCATTGCATCATTAATGTTTTGAGGGGCCTGGATCTGGGCAGCTGGCTATATATCCATTCTATAAGCGATTCAATATCGTCCGCAAAATCAAGCATGTGCCATTCCAGAAGCTTCGGGATCACTATCTTCTTCTTGCTCGTAATGCAGATGGAAGCTTCTAGAAATTCTATTTTGGCTCTCTCTAGCTCATTTACCACATTCTCTGCAGTGTACGCTCTCAGCTGCATTTCCATTAAAATAAAACATAGCCCATTTTTTTAGAACTAGAATATATGTATATATTTATATATTATTTAGCAAATAGTTGGTGGCGTACATTTCCTCCTAAACTGAGAAGTCCGATGCTCAAAGCCCAAATATAAGAATTTAGGGCCAGTTTAGTATCACAGTTAATTGTTTGTGGCATATACATACATACCACCTAATTCTTTATGTATTTACATATTTATCATCTAAATATGTAAGTACATAGAAATTATACAGTATGCATGTAAATCTTCCTTTTTTTGGGTAGAGAGAGAGAGAGAGAGAGAGAGTAATAATAGTAGAGAGAAGAGAAACAAGTTACCGCAGGTGAAGAGAAGCTGCCTCTACAGAGTGCGAAGGTGATGTTGGGTTGTGGGTAACCGAGTCCATAGGTGCGTCTGAGCTGCGCTTCTTTTTCATCCACAATTCCCTTTTATTAACCAAAAATTAAAATGTTAATATATAAAACATAAAGATAGATAAAAATGACATGAAAAGTCAAATGTATAATGTGATGGTTGACTCACATTTTTAATATCAGAAGAGTGCCGAAGAATGAAATGCTCAATAGCCAGGGCATTAAGCACTATGCCACCAACATTAAATGCAGCCTATATGAGATAGAGGAGTGGATATTAATCAAAAATATTGGGGAGGATGATGATGATAAAAAATAAAGCCAGCAACTTACCTTGTTCAATAGTTCAAGTAGTTTGTCAGGTGATGTTGGGAAACCATGTTGAAGAAATGCCTAAAATATTAAATTAAAAAAAATATATATAGTGCTTATATATATATACAAGTCTCTCTTCCACATACAATCAATCTTAACAAGATAGCTTACCATACATTCATTATACTGGCATTATATATATTGATCCAGAATGCTAGCCTTTGTTTATAACTTAAAAGTTGCAAATCCACCACTGAAAGCTTTTGTATTAACGCCCTGAAATTCCACACCTTCTCATTCAATGATTTAAGACATCAAGGTGTTATAAGTGCAAATACACGAGAATTGCATGGTAAGTATATGTAAATTTCCCTTTTTTTTAAATATATATATATATATATATACCTTAGTTTTTCAATGGCTGGAAGACACAAGACGATGCGATTGAGATTTAAAGTGCCTCTGGTGAGGTGTAGGAATTTCTTATATGGTCCTATATCACCTTCTGATAAAATACAGTATGGATCTTGTATTTGTGTGCCTATAAAGGTAGCAGAACCTCTGCTATTAGATGGTCTTATGCAGGAGATGTTCAGCTTTGTAGCCGTGGAGGCTTCACTTTCTCTATGAATTTGCGGCACAATCAGTTTCTTGAAAATGCTAACCATTATTTTGATTAGCTGCTCTGATAGCTTGTTTTCTTCTCCTCTGTAAGTTTCTTCGCTTCTCAATCGTTGGATTCTGTGCTGTTGTTTCGAGTTTTCTGTCTTTTGATCAGCTTCATTTTCTGTAGAAATAGGAGACAGAATACCTGATCAGTCTTTAAGCGTGAATCTCAATAGGTTATTTGTGTAAAAGCGCAACTATATGCTAACCGGAAGCCTTTCTATAAAGCAAACTTTTTGCTTCTGCGGCCAACTCCAGAGAAGTTTTCCTTTCAGTACCGAATGGAATTTGATCAATTGTTTTCATATTTGTTGAAGATTCAGTGAATCCATGGCTTCCTAATTCGCTTAGATGGTGTGTTTGCAGCTTCTGTTCCCACAGCAGTAAAAATTCTTTCTTGTTTTTCCTTTCTTGATGGAGAGTTTGCTTCATTTCTTCTACTTTTTTCTGTAAATAGATGACTTCTTCTTCTACCTTCGCTATCTCTGCAACGAGAATTTGTACCTGCACAAAGGATTTTATTATATAATAAAATGTGTTTCTATTATGATCAATAATGGCTGATCTGTTTGAAAAAAAGAGAATACCTGAAGAGAAACCGAAGAAGAAGAAGAGGAAAGACATGAATGACACACAAATGACCCGTGAAGTGCACGATGGAGAACTGCATTCAATTTCTGTTCATTCTCAAGAATTTCTTGCAGCTGAGCCACCTATAAATTAAAAGAAATGAAAGAAAATCTTTAAGAGAACTAAATCTTGCTTTGTTTGATGTGAAACGTATTGTTGTTTCTGTCACCTCAGCTTCGAGCTGGAGTTTCTTCTGATTGCGCTCTTCTTCCTTCAGCATCAGCAGTTCCTCAAATTTCATTACAGTGAAGGAGAGGTCAGAATTTAAGAACTGTTGTAGCAAAATGAAGAGAGGTGGCTTAATTCATGAGTTTTGACGGTGCTGATGAACTAAAATGCAGCGGCGGTGGATTGATGACGAACTGCAAGTTGGAAAATTTCTTTCTTTCTTTTGTTTTTTAGTTTAATTTTCCGTGCTTGCATTCATGTTTGTGGGTAGGTTTTCTTTAACCTGCAATCCGTGACTGTTTTAATAACTGAAGCTGACAGGTTTTGACTTGGTGGTGGGTTTAGTTGAAAATTTTCACATGATTCGAATTTACAGTTCTATTTATTTATTATTTTATTTTTATTTTTGCTTTTGATTTGGAGTTGGATTGTTTGAAAATTTTCATAAATCGATTTTACAGTTCTAGTTCCTTAGCTTGAATGAAATTGCAAAAATTGGGTTTAGAAAAATATGTTTTGAAGATTTACATACATATAACATTTTGAACTTTACACATCACATTACCTATGGATTAAAAAATATATATTTCACTTTTAAAAATTAGGTGTTAGATGTGCAATTACAAATGAATTGGGTGGCATGCATGCTATGTATGAAATGTGAAGTATTTAATTATCTTGTGACCATTGAGCTTTTGGTTGAATAATGGTTTAATCAACACAATATATTTATCCACTTATGATTTAGCAACACGCCAATTCTTTTTATTTAAAAATGTTAAATGACTAAATACAAATTAATATACATAATTCAATCTTGATAATACCTTCATAGATTTTTACCAATTTAATGAAATGATGCTTCAGCCTTTGGCTTAAATATAATTTGAAAAAAAAAAATCTTATTTTAAAATCGGAACACAATAGTTTATATTGATAACACTTCAAAAAATTTATTTGTATCTATTACATTAATTTACTCTAACCATTTTTTAGTTCACCATATAAGTAACATGTCTAAAGCAAATCCATTTATATTAGCTATTATGAGAACCTTCAATTAAGTAGCTGATCACTTGAGCTCCAACAATACACGAAACATCGTTTATAAACTCTAAATTATATATATATATATATATAAGAGAATGGTCGAAAGCTAGATACGAGCCTCGACTATCCCTCAAGCGTCTATAATTCAGGTACCACACCCTACACTCAGGGGAATCGAACCCTAAACCAAATGAGACATACAACTGACAATCAAATGCCCGACCAACTGATTTTAGTACGAGACACAGTATGTATATGTGTGTGCTGACAAAATTTAGACAGGCGTTTGATGCAGTTCAGCTTGAGTGGCCAATATAAAATAATAAGTATAAAAATATTACAACCTTGCTGTTAGGCATTATTTGCAGTCTTGTGGGCTGCATCATTATGAAGCACTCAAAATAGAAAATAAACAAGCATCAAAATAACAAAACTTTAAGATAGTTTCAGATGAAAATTATATTTTGCCTCCACAACATCGGGGAATAGTGAATAGCCAGAAATCACCTAGCTTGACTTCACTGTGGCAGAGTTGATGATGTCCAGAAATTCAGGCTGTGCAATCAAAATAGAGGAAATAAAACATTAAAAATAAAGTTCACATCAAAACTATATTAAAGAATAGTTTCTGTAAAATTGATGAAATTTCAATCAAGTTACAAATTGCATGAAAACATGATGTGGAAATTGGAATGCTACATACAGTTAAAAGTGATTTACAAAAAAGGGCATTTACATACACACGATCCAATTTTAAAAGATTTAGCACCTTCATCTTTTAATCTTCATGTTATTTACCAAATCCTACTCGAGTTAAAGCCAATTTGTAACCAAACAGCCCCTTAGTGCTTAATTTCAGCATCACAACTTAAAATCTCTGATATGTAACAAAACCAATGAACAAGATGAAGATTCACAAATAACGGTCCAATTAGAATAACATTTATTGAAGATAAAAATAATAAACAATAGGCTTATTTATTCAGCAGATTCAATCAAAGATGAGAGATCGGGAATAAAAATAGATCAAAGTGAAGAAATTTGAAAAGCTATTTACTATTCAGAAAGTTTATTAAAAAATTAACACTTCTAACAGTACTCGTTAAGGCAAATGAAAATGAATAAAACTGATGCTAAATTGTTGGTATAGGGCTAATGATAATAATGATAGCCTGGCAAAAGCTAAATGTGCCCCCTTATTTATTACTAATATTTTTTGAGGCATTTAAATACATTCCACAAAGCTTATATATTTGCAGATCCCACGCCTATTCCTTCATATATACAGATATAACACACAAATCTTTGACATCAAATCAAAAATACAACAAATACTAACTTTTTAAAAGTGAAATACCCATTTTCATGTATAGGTTTTTAATAACAAGGGCCTATAAATGTAGATATCAAACTTTTAGGTATTAGACATGTAGATGCATAAGAGTTATGTGGTATGTAAGTTTCCACATTTTATTGGCATATGTTGGAAACCTAGACCTCAAGTTTAGAAATATAGGATTCGGTAGGTGTTAACTTAGTGGTTGAAATAGGTAATAATAAAAAAATTTTGTGAGTGAATTAAATATATTAATGTGGATCAGAAGGTAAACCTTCAAAGATGCGCCACCAACAAGGAAGCCATCAACATCGGGCTGTCCAGCCAATTCCTTGGAGTTTGCCCCATTTACAGAACCTGCATGAAGAGATTGGAAGCAAAAGCAATTATTTCAATGATTATAGGCGCATTTACAAACATATCACAATTCTAATGCATTAACATAGCGCACACCTAACTTTCATATTTACATAAATACATTCAAATTTTTAATACCACATAAAAAATAGCTCTATAACGGTTTTCCTAAAGTGAAATAGATTTAAAGCATCAAAGTGTTATGTATGTAAATATGAAATTTTAGGTGATAGATATGTAAATATATAAAAATTGTGTGCTAGGTATGTAAATTTCCCATGATTATAATCCAAAGTTTCATGATATAAAAACATGTGCAAGCTTGAACATTATCCGCAACAATGGGTACTAAAAGTCCAGCATAGAAGGATTTCTAGAATACTATGAAAAGATTAAAATGAGAGACATTAAGTACCTCCATAAATGATCCTAGTGGATTCAGAAACTTCAGCACTCACGTTTTCCAAAAGCCACTTCCGCAGTTCAAAATGAACCTAATGAATAAAAATAACAGCCGATGAGAAAACACAAGTTGGAAAAAGAATTTAAGAAAATTCCAAAGATACACCAAAGGTGGTGAATGAAGTGCAGGATTTAAATGATCCAATAAATAAACAGTTTTGGGCATATGCTTAGGCTGTAAATCAACCAAGTTCAGTTGATTAGAATCTTGTTCAAGTTCATAATATAATTTACTTTTCAATTTTGGACCAAGCATATACATGGCTCGAGGTTTGAAAATCTCATCCAAACTTGTTTATTAGTTTTTTATTACAGATTTTGAGCTATAATAGAGTTTTAATTAAGAATAATTATATGCTTGATGCTAATAATTTAAACATATAGCCTAATGACGGAAGCATAAATGTATTTATACATTTTAAGCAAAATTAGCATACATCCTAAATGGTATTATTTAAACTTTTTGGTAAAGTAAATTTAACAAGAAAATGATTAAATTTGCATAGCTATTCATTTGTTATTTTCATCATAGCTATAGCTTAAAAAAATAAATTTAAGGATTGATACAAGAACATCGAAAAAGCTATCAAATAAACATTATATCATCATTAAATGAGCACGTTGTCTAACTTTAGTGCAATACTCAAACAAGTAATATATGAGCATATGCATGAACATAAATAAATATGTGAATCAATGTTCAATCTCATGAGATTTTAAAATTTTGATTGCACTTGTTTAATTATTCAAATAAATGACCATAAACAATCCTCATACAAAAAAACATCAAGTCATTCTACGAGTGCATCTCTTCACTTACAACTCTCCCTATGCTTCAATCAAAAAATCATGAACTACCACTTTGGTATCAAACAAAGAAAAATAAAAGGCGACAAATACAGATAAATCGATGTAAGATTTCAGTAGAATTTACCTCTTGGGCCTGAGCTGGGGTTGCAACCTTGCCGGTTCCAATAGCCCAAACTGGCTCATAGGCGACAACTACATTTTTCCAATCAGAAATCCTTTCTGCAAGAAAGCATTCAATTAACAAAACAGCACAGCGAAGCTGCAGTGAGATTATGATTGGATGAAAACTAAAAAATATTATCATTATTTTATTTGAATGAGAAAAGGAAAGGTGAAAAGTAAATACTAAAATAAAGCAGATGGCTCATTGAAGAAAATCATCTATCATGGTTATGTAGCAGTTATTGTCTGCATCCAAATGTAAAATAAGAGTATTCCCAATATCACGCCCTGCATATATCATGGATGATTTAGTTATCACCTACTAAACTGTCTATTGAAATATATTGAGTATTTATGGTAACACAATCATCATATTGACTCTTGGTGGGCCTACGACCGATCATTATGTTAAAATTCCAGAAGTTTACTATATGATTGCCATGAATCCTAACTCACACTAAACTGAAATCAATTTGCTTTTAACGCTAGGATTAAAATCAAAATCAAGTTGCTTTGACTAGGGGATTAATCTCTAGTGAGAAGCTTGATTTAACCTTAATTTCACTTGATATATTTAAATATACATCTTCATACATCTAAACCCACTTGCACTCACACTCACACTCATGCATGGGCACATATCATACATATATACAAATATAAAACTTTATAAAAAAAAAATAAATACAAATGCTTGCATATATAGATTATATATATATATATATATATTGGTTGGTATCCTTAGTGTAAGACGTCTCAGGTGGGAGGTTTGAATCCCCTTTTGGCGACGTAAGCCTTAAGGAGGATGATACTTGAATTGTTAGGCACATTAGAAGTGGTTGGAGACTCGTATAATAGCCTCTGGCCATTCCTTTTAAATATATATATATATATATATATATATATATATTAACGGACCAAACTTATTTAGAGCTGATCAAAATGTTAATTTTGAGTAGATCATGCCCCACTCAAACCCAACTCAATATCACCAAAAGTGGGACATGCATGAGACGTGAGTTCTAATAAATCATTATCATCATTCAACTACAAAATTAAAAATCACACTCAAGCTTCCTAAATTATTTTGGGATGGGTCAGTTGGCGTATTATCTAAAACACTATTGAAGCATTATCAAAGTGCCAAAATGGCAATTAGTTTCATAGTTCTCTAAATCTCTTCCTCTTTATCCACTACAATTACTAGATGGTTAAACATAAAGCACAAAACTCCTAAAAAACTGTCGTTTATGTTGCATCTGTCACTTACCCTATTAGCAAAGCTTATTTTTCTACAAAATACATCTAGATGCAACTAGGCCCTAAATGTAGGGACATAGATGCAAATTTTTCTTTCTTGATACGAAATCTCTATCATGCATTAATTATATATCAGTGGCCCATTAAAATTCATAGTAGGAGGTGAAACTGAAGATTGTTTGATAAAATATATACATATAAAAGTAAATCCAAAAAATGATAACAAGAAGGTAGATCTAGCAAGCATCTCTAAAAATCATTCTCCTCAACTTCATCTCCTGAAAAATTCCTGCATCTTCGCAACAGATGCAAAAAAGATATGATGCAAGGGCAACATCAACAAGAGATTATTGTGGATAAGAAACTGTAATAAACTACTTTCATGACACACCCAAGAAAGCGTACTCAAGAATATGTTGGGGTGCAACTAGGGCTGTAAACGAGCCGAGCTTGAGCAAGCATGGGCTTGGCTCGTGTTCGGCTCGTTCGAAATTTCTCATGTTTGAAATAAGATCGTGCTCGAAATCGGCTCGTGTCCGAAATTGACGCGTTTTCGGTTTTATTTAAATATTATTGTTCGTGCTCGGCTCAAAATTGACTCGTTAAAATTAATTAAAAAAAAATAGAAGTAGGGTGTTAGATTCAAGCCTGCACCGACTTTGTGCAATACAAGATGCAAAACCATTTTAACACATGAACCGTTACGATCTACAATTATATATATATATATATATATATATATATATATATATATATATATATATATATATATATAATATAATTTATTTATTTCGAGCTAAAATGAGTCAAACACGAGTGAATAAAGAGTTGTTCATGTTCGGCTTGTTTATAATTAGAGCTTCAAAAATTTGTTCATGTTCAACTCGTTGACTAATGAACGAGCCGAGCAAGAGTTGTTTGTGAACAACGAGCTTTTTTGACAGCCCTAGATGCAACAGAGTATATGATGCTACCACTACCCAAAACACGGCCTTAACAATGACAAAACTGCAAATGAACAAAGGCATTACAATCTTGTAAAAAAAATTTTAAGAAAAAATTTGCTTAAACCACTAATATACATTATTATAAGAAATTTTGTGTAAGACTTCTATCGACATAACTGTAAGTGATTCTGCCCCAAAACTAGGTGTTGTAAGGGTCCACTGCTGCTAGTATACTGTTAACTATACTTATATTTCTGCAAATTGGATTCAGATGCAATTAGACTTCTATGTACGGGCATTTATGAGAATTATTCTTAACATAAAATCTGTATTATTTATAACAGTGATCCATTAAAATTCCTATGAATAATAGTTGGGGGTGAAAATGATTGATGTTTGATAACACATATAACAGTAAGTAAATCGAAAACATGAAAATAAGACAAGTAAATCTAGCAAAGCATCTTTGACAATCATTTTCCTTGGGCTTCATCTTCCGTGACATTCCTAGGCACAGCGCAACAGGTGCTATAAAGACAAGCGAGAGCTACACCAAACTAGAGATTATTGCTGACAACGAGATTACCACAATGCAAAAAATGTCCTTAAAATTGATAATATTGCAAATAAAAAAAGACATTGTGATCCTATTGAGGTATCTTTTGCAAAAAAAATCCTAGTAAAAATCTGATTTAAAAAATGGTTGCCAACAAGATGAAAAAGTTTAAGATATGGATTAATAAAGACATCAAAAGACAATGAACTAGTAAAAATCTGATTTAAAAAATGGTTGCCAACAAGATGAAAAAGTTTAAGATATGGATTAATAAAGACATCAAAAGACAATGAATGTAAAGAGGGCACAAAGTAGATATGCATTCACCTGCAATAGCCTTTGTCTGTGCAGCAACAACATCCACAGTTGAACCTGCTTCTCGTTGCTCGAGGGTCTCACCAACACAAGCAATCACTTTCAAACCTTGAGAAAGTGCATATGCAACTTTATCTCCCACGAACTACAGCAAATTGAAATAAAAAAAGATCTAAACAAGTTGCAACGCTAATAGAACAAATTGGACTCACAATGATAATACAAATTAACTATTTTACTCAGAAGAGAATTCTGCTAAGCCAAATTAAGTGTATCAGATACATATATGCAATAAACAATAATGTGGAACATCTGACATGCGAAAATGTGAAAAAAATTGAAGGAACAAACCTCATTGGATTCACCAAGTAAAGACCTCCTTTCAGAATGGCCTACAATTACCCAAGGAATGCCTAGATTCACAAGAATCTCAGCACTGCATGAAAAAGTTTCCAAAAAAAAAAGAACAAGTTATAATAAGTCATCTCACAATTTTAAGCACGTTGAGTGTAAGGATTAATTAAATAAGAGATAGATTGATAAATTGAAAGTGTCATTTTGTTTGCTGTCCTGGCGACCCCAACACAAAGTGGCAACAACAAGTACCGTAATACAACAAGAAATAATTCTCTCGGATAGATTATGACATGATTTAAGTTAGGAAGATTTTCAGTGTCTCCTTGTCTTTCTTGAACTAAATGTAACCCAAGTGTTACAATGCTACAAGAACAGATGATAAAACAAGCAATCAATCCCAACTACAGTGAATTACAATATAGTACAACCGACAAAAAATGCATAAGAAAATCACCAGCAGCTCCAAAGAGAAGGCTGTTGTTGAATTTATGTTGTAGCACCAAAATGACACTAGGAAACATGGAGCACAACAAATCTTGCAGCCAGTAACTAGCAGCACCAAAGGAAAAAATAGCAAAGTCCAAGGGACTGAATTCATCCAGTGGTTATAACCTACAATGAATTGATCCAAACGAAAGAATCTACCACATACTGAAACAGGGAGCTAGAACACCTGAACTAGGGAATCCAAGAGCTAATTTGAAACAACTTTAAGGGGTCAATAGAATCTGATGAGATAACCAATATAATATTGAGCACACCTCATTGTCATAGGAATCAACATCATAAACACCCTACAACAAAATAACTAGAAAACATAAATAAGGAAATGAAAACAACTAAATATAATCAATGAATATGATTTACATAACGAAACCGCATTGATTTCAGATTTACTTCAGGATTTGACCATAAATGAGTAGACTACAAATTGCAGAAAATAACTTCCATAAGCAAAAATAACATTGCACGCAACATATAGTTACGATAAGGCTAATGACAATGACTATAAATTTTAAATTAAATATACATCATGAAGTTTATAGTTACGTTTGATTTGAATTTTTAAGTGGTGAAATACAAAGCAGAAAAACCGAATTTGATATCCCAACAATGGTGAATCACAATATTGGGCAATATCGATGATGTCCACATAGAACTGCTAAAAACAGGAAACACTTGGGTGGCAATGCTTCAGGTTTCCAGATTTTAGTAAATAGTTGAGAGATATTTTCTTGAGATCCATCATACATGTGAATGAAGAAGTTTCATCCAGCTGTTCCACCCTTTCAACCAGGATTATCCCCATCCTCAACCACTCCACCTCACACAAACACAAAAGGAGGAAACGCGGAATGTTGATGCCATAGTGCATGCACAACCTATTAGTAGAATCTTTTAAATATCCACGAAATGACTCCCATGTTTTTTTAAGCTTTAAAAAAATAAAAATGGAAATTCTCACTCAAGTTGTTTGCAACTTGAGAAAAGATAAAACTGAAAAAAAAAAAATCAGTGAAGATGGCCATCTGAAAACATGTACCAACAATAATCATGATTGCAAATTGACAAAGGAATATTTTTATAACAATGTGAAGATTTAGGATACCCGATCTCACCTGATCTCACCAGTGTATGCCCCTCCTTTCTTTACCCAGACATTTTGAGCAGCAACTTGAAAATCAGGACGCAGCAAACTTTGCACAAGTGGGAGAAACACAAAAGGGGGACTTACGACTACCTCTGGAAAACAAGAGAACAATAAGTAAATATGGTTAAAGCTCGGATTATGTTGATTATGTTTAGTTGAAATCATCAAAACATATAAGTTCTTTCAAAAGACAAAAATGAGCAAAAAAATGTATTGTGTTCCGTATAAAAAAATGCAAACAAATAAGAGAACTTTAAAAAATAAACATAAGGATGTGGCTTGGATTGAAATAAAAACCCTTTTGAGAGTTGAAGGATATAGGATATCTTGGAATAGAATGGTTAGAAAATCAATTTAAATACATTCTAAAAACTAAGAAGATGAAAAACACTAGGAGAAGTCATTCTATAGAGTATTTAGGAAGAAAAGAGAAGTTTAAGGTTGTGTAAAATATGAAAGAATCAAATTTACAAGTCACAAAATGAAGTCATGGAAGCAGGTGATAAAATAAGATTTTAGAAAGATTAAATCAATACCAAATAATCAACTTGATTTTAAAAAGAAAAACTCATAAGGAGGCATTTTTTTATGCAAAGCTACTAATTGAAGATTACGCAAAACGACAAAACAATATCCATTTGCTTTATTGATCGTGAAAATATAAGAATGTATATATAATAGAATATTACGAGAATTGAAGAGCATTAAGGAGATGTGTATATCAAAATTATAACAAAGTTAATTAATCTGCCATATACTCTTTAACTTTAAATGTAATGCAAATGCAATCTCCATTTGTATTCACCGCCATCTTTTTATTTTATACTGAAACAAGAAATTTAATTATTATATTATGAAAAATATAAATAAAGGAATGAAGGGCACTTATTGCATAATGGAGAAGATATAGGTCTTCTAAACATTTGCTACAGGTCTTCAACCCATTCATGTATGATGGGGCACAGGCTTGTATTAATAGTTGTGTAGTGACAAAAGACTTCAATCAAATATTTGCATCTAATCATTTATCATTTTGTATTTTGCAAAATTTGAATAAAAGATTCAAGATAAGATTTTTAGTTTACAGTACTTGAATATGTAAATTATACATGTAGAAATCCTTTGATTTAAAGTTGGATAGTTTTTATAAAATAATTTTACTGTGAATTAAATTAGTTGTAAAAAAGGAGAAAGGCACATTTGGATATATATAGATATATATGTATGTATGTATGCATGTATGTATATATTACTTGAGAATTTTATCTTCTAGTCAACACAGTTTATCAAAAAACAATGTTATCATACTTAAAAAATGAACTGTTATTTAGAAAAACAAATGGTGATTTAGATCTTTTTTCACACTTTTGAAACTAACAAGATTGATGTAATCAAGATAAAGTTCAATTCCGTCACCATTTTGATAATTTTAAAATTGAGAACTAAAGTTGCTCAGATTGCATCAAACCAAATATCATTTATCATAAATAACATAAAATTATATTAATTAAAATATTAACCAAACAACCACTCAGAACCAAAGAATTAGATACAATAAAGTTCATCGGAAATTCAGCAAGATAAAAAGAACATCATGAAGACTTAAAGATGCACTTTTTAAATTCTAATTAGATCGAGTATTTTTTAGATTGAAGCATTAGGCAATAAAGAAATCACTTTTAAAAATATGACAGAGAGAATGTCATGATAGAAAACTGTTAAATATAGGAAGAAAAAAGTAAGAAATTATAATATTAGAAGGAACACTGAAAAAAATACAGATAACAAAAAGGGCGCCTATAAATAGATTAGGATGCTTTGCAAATTTAAATAAAGAGCAAAAGATACACCATTAAAAAGTGTAAACTATGAAGGGATGTGAATAAATAAGTAGAGCAAAAGAAAAGAATGTTATCCGTTATACAAATAAATTTATATGAAATGTAAATAACATCGATTGTAAAATTCAACAGGAATAATTGGAAATCAAAGCACCAACATATAACAGTTGGAATATAGCTAATGAAGATGATTATTATGAATTTTACATGCAATCAGTGAGAACGTTAAATCTCAGCTCTTCTTGGTTACTTTCATTTGACGGTATAATGAAATAATACAGCAACAACAACAAGCATTGATGCCACTGAGTGGGGTTGGCTAATTGGATAATGTATGTAATATTAAAAATAAAAAAAGAGCTTGATGAGACAAGTATCTCTTGAAATGGTTCAATAAGATTGGCATTGCACGATAAAGAGATCAGTTTTCAACCATGTATATGGTTCTTGATACGTCATTTACAATTTTCCAACATTTGACACGAATCTCGAAGCATAACACCGATATTGAGACAATCTTTTAAGCAAGAAACATTCAAGCTTCAATTAAGAGTTATCCAGAGTTCCGATTTCAACTAAATTACAGTCAAATTGACCGGCTTAAATCAAGCTCGGAGTAAATCAATAAATCACTATTGGAAGATTTATGGATATATTTAGAACTCAAACGAATGTCAAATCCAGCAAGCATATAGTCGAATCGAGCGTCTCGACGAGACGAATCCAGCGAGCCCAAGATTGCTCAATTCCGATATCGTTAAGACAATCAAATGTCCATCAAATATCGTCTGATCGAAGAAAACTCTGGACTGTTCGATCAAAATAGTTCATATTTTTACATTAATTGCAACCAAAACACTATAAATAGAACTCCACCCCTCTCATGAAGAGGAAAAACTTAAAGTTTTGAAAAGGAACTGAAGTCCAACACTAATCCTACCACCGTCGATCGTCGCCGACAATCATTGACCACAACTGATTGTTATCGTTCATCGCCGACCACCATCAAGTGTCGATTGTCGTCGAACACCACCTGTTGGCCTCCACCGATTGTCATCAGTTGTCGCACACTTCTTACAAAAAGTTCATTCACACATCGATGTTGTAATTCGAAAAAAATTATAATATTTTTCTGTCTATGGGATAAGGGGTCTCTATAATCAACTTACAATAAATTTGTACAACTGGGTCGAAACTCGTGACTTTTCCCTTTTACAGGTTTTCTATGTAAAAAATTTTGGTGTCACTACTGATTGTTTTCTTTTATTTGTGTGTGTGTTGAATTCTCGTACAATGCTAAGATAATAATCTGTTACTTTATCGTCAAAAAATTTCTAACACGCATCAGTTTGGCGCCGTCTGTTGGAATTAGAGTATCTCATCACTAAAATACTTGTAAGAATTATTTCATGGCCATCGGACGTAACACTCGCAACAACAGCGCATCAAGCTCCAACAACCATCATTCCTGAAGACAGTCACAGAGCCGAGGTCATCAAGCCTCTGCATCCTCCAGAATGCATTACTCTGCTGAAGAAGATGCCTTGGGTCATTATCTAGAATGATCGAATACGTAAGATGGAGTATCAACATAAGATCCTTCATCCCTTACGTGGTGAATGACAACCGTAACCCAATGGAACTTACCACCACTTCAGCATTAAACAAAAAGTACTAACTCACCGAATTCTCTCCTAATAATGAAATCATTCCTCTGCCGAGAGGAGACACCGACCTTCTCAACATTACAAGTTTCACTCAACTTTCTCATGCAACTCACATAGCACCACCCCACCTTACTGTTGCTTCAGCTGATATCATTCGAGAAGAGCTACAACGCCTGGTTCGGGAGAAGAGGGATCGCTTCCATGCTCGTCGCAACATCAAAGAATCCCCTTCTTTGGCTGATGTCATTTTCTGACACCCTATCCCAGCAGGTTTCAAACTCACAAACATTGACGCTTATGAAAATGTAGCTTCCATACGAGCACATTGACCACTATCAAACAATCATGAAACAGACTCACACATGGTTCTACTCTCTCATGAGGGCACCTTCAACATTTTCAATGAGCTTGTCAGATTATTCGTTAAGCGGTTCATAGCAAATAAAATGATTATCAAAGATTCATCTCATTTATCAGGATTTTGCTAGAATCTTCCATAGGTTCTCCACTGAAGCCCGCCAGATTCCTAGAGTAGTTCTGAAGTTAATGAGATGAGTCTTTCTTGGAGGGCTCAGCGAAGACATTTCTATTCATTATGGATGCGGGAGACGGTGTGCTCTTACGCAGATCTCATCCATCGCGTCGGAGCTTAAATCTCTGAAACGAGACCATTATTGCACACAAGCAACAATTTGAGCGATTGGGGGACAAGCACAAAAATAACGTCGGAGATACTGATAAAATCTCACAGCGAAAAGAGTTCGAATCACAGGAGAATCGTGAGCAACGATCAGAAAACGAATACACGCTACGTGTCAATATTCTAATGAACATCAAGGATGAAGAGACCGGAAAGTGACCAGAGCTGTTAAGAAATCTAGATGGTAGAGACTAGTCTCAATATTGTCATTTCTATTTTGTAAAAGAGCATTCGATAGAAATATGTTTTCAATTAAAAAAAATATATTGAACCTCTGATATGCCAAAATCACCTTGGTCTCCACTTACAAGAATAAGGTGAGGAGAACCAGAAGAGATTCGTCAGAGTTATCGAATGAGAAGTACATCTCCAAATTATCATATTAGAGTAAATGTCTGGCTTATAAACTCCTAATTTTATTTTAATAAAATTTTCATGTTAATTTAAAGTGTAATTTTGGTGAAATTTTTTTATTTTCTCATGAAAGATTCTTGTGTAGAAAGTTCCTTTGAGGGAAGGCGATAGACAAGACCATCATCCATGATGGAAGTCGAGCCCAGGAGGCAATACTCAATGAGAAACTACCATGCTCCTAGAAGTTGAGCTTGAGAGACAAGGCTCGACGGGAAGATACGGTACTCATGTAAATCGATCCCAAGAGACAAGACCCATTGAGATGCTAAAATGCCCCTGGAAGATTAGCCCAAAAGTAAAGTCTCGATAGGAAGCTAGTAGTGGACAAGATTCTCAGTAGAAATACTCCACGAGAGCAAGCGGTTGACAGAGTCTCCACTCAAATATCTCAAAAAGCTACATGTCTCAAAAGACATAGGTACATCAAAGATCTCAGAAGGCTACAAACCACAGAAAACACGTATACATAAAAAATCTCAAAAAGCTACAAGCCTCAGAAGACACATGTACATAAAAAATCTTAAAATGCTATGCGCCTTAGAAGGCACCGGTTCATTTCAAGCTTTTATAAGGCATAAGCCTGAGAGAGTACAACCTCGGAATGCACGAGCAAAAAAAGATACACGATTCTTTATTTTATAAAGTGTGTGCTAACTTTTAAGTCACAACCACCACAGAAACAACGTTAAAGTTGTATAAAGAAATATATTATCATCATCTAAAAATACCACATCAGATGATTAAAAATGTTATAAAGACTAACAAGGACTGGTACAAAAGCTACAAGAGATATCATCACTACATAAGCATGAAAATCTCTCTTAAAGCGTGGTAGGAGAACTCTAGCATTTATTCATCTCCACTGAAATGCGCAACAACAACAAGTAAGAAGATCCCGAGTCACCTAATGGGTAGGGATGGAGATAACTTTCTTCATTTCACCGGCGCGAATGAAGATTTCATTGCTTCCCTGCTATACAAGAGGATGACTTTCTCATACTGCAATGCGAAAGATACTGTTGTTCGTCTGTTGTGTAGAAAGCAAACAACTTTCCTCTTCGCCTTAACGTAAAAGAATATCTTGTTGCACGTTTGCTACGCAGGACTGAGACGACTTTCTTTTTAGCCGCAACGTTAAAGAAGATCTCGTTGCTTGCCTGTTTTGCCAGACGAGGACGAATTTCCTCTTGGCCGGAACATGAAGGAAGATTTCTTTGGTCGTCTGCTACACAAGACGGGGACGACTTTTCTCTTAGTCGCAACGTATAATAAGTTCATGTTGCTCGTTTACTACGCAGGACGGACAAGACTTTCCTCTTCTTCCTCGCATCGTGAACGAAGATCACATTGCTTGCCTACTACGTAGGACTTTCCTATTGACCCCAACACTAAAGAAGATCACGTTGCTCGTCTGCTACGCAATATGAGAACGAATTCTTATAGAAAATATAGCTAGTAGAAGGCTCCACCCTCCACCCTTCCTCTTTTTTCTCCTTCTCCTCATTTGTGGGTATTCCCCTCATTCATGACGTCTATTTATAGGCTTAAAAGAAGTTCTAACAATAAGACAATTATTAAAACAAAAATTAAAATCGGCATTCATTTTGTATTTCCAGCTTCTAGCCTTTGGCCTTCCAGCTTAGGTCTTATGACCTTCCGGCTTCCTCAATTCAAATAAAAAAAAAACTTAAAATCTTTTCATATTCCCACATTTTAACTTTCTAAATTCTCTTAAGAAAATAATAATAAATGATAATTCACATTAATTCTCTTGTTCTTCCGACTTCTAGCTTTTGACCTTCTGGCTTCCGCCTTATGACCTTCCGTTTTTCTCATTCAAAACTCAAGAATAAAATTGTTTTCATTATAATAAAAATCATTACAATTATAAATAAAAGCACATTTCAATTTGATATTCATATTCTCAAATTTCTTCTGGAATTTGATGGGTAGATTACAAATATTTCATATACACAAGCAGTTATCTATTTTTCATATTCCTGCCAGCCATAATTACAAAAAAAAAACGCATTAGGAAAAGCAACCATCATGTTGTGAATTATATGAAATTTGATGAGTTTTATTATGCAAACTTTTCAAATTCCTAAATTTATTTTTTTCACAAAATTTGATAAATTCTTAAAAAAATAACATAAAATTTCTGTGAACACAGTCCAACTAAGTTAAGCTTGGTTTTCTGAAAATGCATAGTGATATAAGAATCTTATTCAAATAAACAGTAACTTGTAATATTATATATATATATATATATACAATCACAAAAATTTGAGCTTGCAGAATTTTGGCATTTTCTACTGGCAAAGTTGGTCTCGCCTGAAAATAGGGAGACAACTGATATGCATCAATAAATTTTCAACATTCGACACGAATCATAAAGCATGAAACGGATTTTGAGACGATCTTTTAAGCATGAAACATTCAAGCTTCAATTAAGAGTTATCCAGAACTCCGATTTCAACAAAATTAAAGTCAAACTTACTGATTCGATGAGATAAACCCAATGATACTAAAATTAGTTCAATTCGAGTCAAATCAAACTCAGATCAAGTCATTAAATTGCTCTTACAAGATTTTCAGACATAATTAAAAAGGTTAAACGAATGTTGAATCTAACAAGCCTTTATTTGAATTGACCATCTCGACAAGACGGACCCAGCGAACCCAACATCAGTCAATTATGACATTGTTAAGATACTCAAATGTCCATCAAATGTCGTCTGATCAAAGGAAGCTCTTCGGACCATCCGATCAAAGTGATTCATATACTTGCATTAATTACACTGAGAAGACTAATAATAAAGCTCCACCTCTCTCATGAGGGGATATAGTTTGTGATCAGAGAAAAAACTTGAAGACATGAGAATGAACTGAAGTCCATCGCTACTCCTGTCACCGTTGATTGTCGCTGACCGTCATTGACCACTGCTGACCACCATAAATCATTGCCGACCGCCATTAACCACCACTAACCGCCGTCAACCACCCTCTGTCGGCATCCACCGATTGTCATCAGTTGTCGTCACTTCTTACAATGAGTTAATTCACACGTCGATGTTGTAATTTAGAAGATTTAGTAACTTCTTTAATGTTTGTGGGACAAAGGGCTTTATAATAATCAACTACAATATTTTTTTACAACTGAGATAAACCTGATAAACCTTATAATTTTTTCTCCTTTACGAGTTTTTCACATAAAAATTTCTGGTGTCACTTTTGGTTGTTTTTTTTACCTGAGTGTGTGTTGAATTCTCGTGCAACTCTAAGACGATAATCATTAATTTGCCGCCACAAATTTTCTGGAACGCCTCAGGTCTAGTAAAAAAGAAAATTAAAAACATTGCTACTTTATTATTAAAAAAAACTGAGTTACCACTCCAAGCCTATGCCTAACATTCACATGCTGAAAGAAAACTATGAAATGAAGCTTAGAAATTCAGCTTAGGAAGCTTCTATCAAGGGAATTCAGAGAACTCAAGATATTTAAAATAAAAAAAAGTAACCAATTCACGGATAACTCCAATAAAACATCCAATTAAAAAAAATCATCAAACATTTAAATTTGAATGTCAAAATAAGCATGAGAGGAAAAAAACTAATATAGCCATACCAACAACATCCAGTGAAGGAACATTCCCATCATTCAACGTTGCTACAATTTTCTTAACCTCCTCCGTCGTTCCATTCTGCAAAATTCACAGAGAAAATCAGGACATGATTAAAATTTTCCTCTGTGAAATACTAATATGCAAATAACTCCACAGTACACGACCCAGCATAAGAAATTGAAAAACATCGCTGATAACTTGATCTAATGCACGGATAAAAATTAGGGTACATAGAATAAGTCCCAGATCCACCCCAAAAAAAATGGCATATACAATTTAAATTTCTTATCTAATGGTAAATTCGCTCAAACTTCCCCAAAAAAAGCGTAAAAATATGCAGATCGGGAAAATAACAGTTCACAGGGATGATTCAGCAATCGCATGCAGATAAAAAGTAAAACAAATCACCGATTGAATTTGATGAACAACAGATCCCGGCGAAAAAAAGGATAACAGATTTTAATGCACGCGACTGACTGAAAAAATAATGAGATGGACGGTCTGAGTAAAAATATATGCTAAAATGGATTAAATATGTTTAAATTGAGTAGGAGAAGAAGAGTTACGCATTTCCAGTTGCCGCCGACGAAGAATTTCCTGCCCATTGCTTTATGCTTAGAGGATTATGCGGCCGAAGTTCTTTGGCTGAGAATGGAAGTCCTGAAGATGGGGTTGTGATTTTATCGTGCCCGTGGCTGTGCCCTCGGCATCGTAGTTTTACCATTATAACCTCAGCCATCGAACCTGATTTTTTTTCCTGGCCATTTACATACATACCACCAAATCCTTATGTATTTACATTTGTAACATCAAAACTTTAATTTTTTACTTTTATATCCCCCTAAAGTCATTCAAAATTTTCAGATTTGTATGTCAAAATTTTCTCTAAGAGACCCGTGGATCCATGAGGAAATAGTACGGAGAAAGCCGGCCCACTGTCAGGAGGATGTGGACCAACTTAACCGACCTAACAAAGTTGCCCAAGCTAAGCCAACAATACTAAAATCGATTGAACCATGAAACAGACAAACACGATGAGA
>NEWO01000058.1:549758-568992 GCA_003013225.1 Phalaenopsis aphrodite | reverse complement strand
CAAGATTGATTACGACTACTTTGGGGATGTAATAATATTTGATATAAGTTATATACTGAATAAATACAATTTATGTTGTGCTCCGATTGTCGGTGTGAATCACCACTAGCAGAATGTTCTCTTTGGTGTTGATTTTTTATCAGATGAAACAATTGAATCATTCAAGTGATTATTCAAAGTCTTTATCCGTATAATGGATAACAAGCTTCCGATAACAATATTCAATAACCATGATCAAGCAATGTCAAAAGTCATTGAAGAGTGTCTTCCGCACACCAGACATAAATTATGTCAATAGCACATATACAAGAAATTATCTTCAAAAGTCCATTGTGGTGTGGGTAGCAAGAAAGTCAATGATATTTTTTATAAATGCTCGAGCAGATGTGACTCAAAAGAGGAGTTCGAAGAAACTTGGGGTGAAATGATCGAGAAAGGAAATCTACACGAGAATGTTTGGTTAGATGAATTGTATAATATCAAGCATAAGTGGTCAACCGCCTTCAATAAAGAAATTTTTTGAATGAGGATCCTATTGGCGCAAAGAAGTGAGTCCATTAATAAGATTTGCCATGATGTCTCCAAGGCAACAATCACCATCACCGAATGTTTTTTGGGTCTTGAAAATGTCATGAAATCTTGGAGAAGAAATGACAAGGATGGAGATTTGAAATGTCAGTAGTCTGCAATTTCTTCCGCTGTAAAAAGTAGTCCCGTGTTGAGACATGTTACTCTACTTTACACAAGGAAGTTATATATAATGTTTGAAGCACAGTTTTTACATGGTTTGTGTGGGCTTGTTGTGAAGTGCTCTGTTAATATGAATTCAAAATTTCATATTTGAACTCTCAATAATAAGGGCAGAGACAGACCCTGGTATGTTACACTGGACAGAGGTTATTCTAATATTATCTGTAGTTGTAAAAAAAATGATATGATGAGCTTATTATGTGCTCGCACTCTAAGGGTTCTTCACCACAAAAATGTAACAAAATCCCTGATAAATATATATTACTTCAGTGGTCTATTAATGCTAAAATGGACATATATAATAGTTATGGTTATGCACATCGAAATGGGTCAGAAATGTTGCCAAATTCTGGAATTGGACTCATCTATCTCAATCTCATTCATAAATTTGCATGCCAGATCGGCACCAGAACGCGATGTCATGAACTTGCTGAGAAGCTTGTATTGGAGGCATTTAATTAACTAACAATCGATGTCGAAGCCATATTGTGTGGATGAGAACCTCAAGAAAATTCAAAATCAAATAAGAAGAAGACACCGAGTAAAGAGTGAAATGTGAGTGATCCCAGGAAGATGTGCCAAAAGGAATATCTAATTCAATGTTAAAAGGCTACTGGGAAAAAAATAAGAGAATCAAAAGTAAATGTTACCTATAATCTTAAGTGCTGCTTTAGTTCGTTGAAACATTACTCGCTAATATGCAATATTGTATACATGAAAGGACAAAGATACTGGCTCAAGTTATGATAGCGTTCCACTATGCGAGCCAGATTTTTTTTCAATGGCGGATCACTTTAGTCAGGTTGAGAACTCAATGTTGCTGAAATTTTTTCGTTGTGATTTCCATTATTTTGAAGTATACTTCTTTCCTGACATTTACTCAAAACTGCTATCAATGAACAAGAATTTTCTGAAACACAACACACTGTTGACCTCACTTTTGGTTGAGGTCTAGAAATTTCTTTAGTAGCCTAGGTCTAGCTATAGGACTTTCCTATTGACTAGTCTTAGAAAATTAGAAAAGGTACCCCCGTTATTAGAAACTCATAACTCTTCTATTTACTCAACTTGAAANGCATTGCAATGATGTTATTTGGGTTATATTATGATATTATGATGGTGTGATTTATGTATTGTAGTCTTGTATTGATTTTCTTTTGGGGTGTTAATGCTGATGTTTAAATTTGCAGTCACCCGAGGCAGAGAAATTGCTTCATGCAGTTGTCCACATGAGAAGGAAGTCTATGAACAATATTGCGTATATGCACATCATATTGGATTTACTGTGCGAAATGACCACAGTGGTTTTTGGTCAAATTCAAAGAAGAGTAAGATAAAAGACTTTGTTTGTGGTAAGATTGGTTTCAAGAAAGAGTTGAAAGATAATATCACGGTGATGTTCAAAGAGCAGACACAAGGATTGGTTGTCCAGCCATAATCCGATATGTCATTGATTTATAAGGCAACTAGTCGGTTAAGAAATTCATAGAAAGTCACAACCATCTGTTGGCGGAGGACGGTGACAAGCATTTATTGCGTTCCAGTAGAAAGATGTGTGACATCAATGTTGATATCCTCAGATCAATGACAAAATCAGGGATTATAACTAACGATGCATTCAGATTCCTTGTTATTGAGGTCAGAGGAGTGGAGAATCTTGATTACACTAAGAGGGATGCGTATAATTTCATTCAAAGAGAGAGAAGAGTTCAAATTGAACTAGGGGATGCTAATTCTCTCATACAATTGTTCACTACGCGACAAGCGGAGGATCCAATATTTGTGTGAGACTTCCAAATTGATGAGTCGGGTTGTTTGGTGAATTTTTTTATGGAGCAGTGGGATGTCCAAGATTGATTACGACTACTTTGGGGATGTAATAATATTTGATATAAGTTATATACTGAATAAATACAATTTATGTTGTGCTCCGATTGTCGGTGTGAATCACCACTGACAGAATATTCTCTTTGGTGTTGGTTTTTTGTCAGATGAAACGATTGAATCATTCAAGTGATTATTCAAAGTCTTTATCCGTATAATGTATAACAAGCTTCCGATAACAATATTCACTAACCAGGATCAAGCAATGTCTAAAGCCATTGAAGAGTGTCTTTCGCACACCAGACATATATTATGTTAATAACACATATACAAGAAATTATCTTCAAAAGTCCATTGTGGCGTGGGTAGCAAGAAAGTCAATGATATTTTTTTATAAATGCTTGAGCAGATGTGACTCAAAAGAGGAGTTCGAAGAAACTTAGGGTGAAATGATTGACAAAGGAAATCTACACGAGAATGTTTGGTTGGATGAATTGTATAATATCAGACATAAGTGGTCTACCGCTTTCAAAAAAGAAATTTTTGAAATGGGGATCCTATCGACTCAAAGAAGTGAGTCCGCTAATAAGATTTGCCATGGTGTCTCCAAGGCAACAAGCACCATCACCGAATGTTTTTTGGGTCTTGAAAATGTCATGAAATCTTGGAGAAGAAATGAGAATGATGGAGATTTTAAATGTCAGTAGTCTGCAATTTCTTCCGCTGTAAAAAGTAGTCATGTGTTGAGACATGTTACTCTACTTTACACAAAGAAGTTATATTTAATGTTTGAAGCACAGTTTCTACATGGTTTGTGTGGGCTTGTTGTGGAGTGCTCTGTTAATATGGATTCAAAATTTCATATTCGAACTCTCAATAATAAGGGCAGAGACAAACCCTGGATTGCTAAACTGGACAGAGGTAATTCTGATATTACCTGTAGTTGTAAAAAAATTGAAATGATGAGCTTATTATGTGCTCACACTCTAAGGGTTCTTCAACACAAAAATGTTACAGAATCCCTGATAAATATATATTACTTCGGTGGTTTATTAATGCTAAAATGGACATATATAATAGTTATGATTATGCGCATCGAAATGGGTCAGAAATGTTGCCAAATTATGGAATTGGACTCATCTATCTCAATCTCATTCATAAATTTGCATGCCAGATCGGCAACAGAACGCGATATCATGAACTTGCCGAGAAGCTTGTATTGGAGGCATTTAATAAACTAACAATCGATGCCGAAGTCATATTGTGTGGACAAGAACCTCAAGAAAATTCCAAATCAAATAAGAAGAAGACACCAAATAAAGAGTGAAATGTGAATGATCCCACGAAGATGTGCCCAAAAGGAATATCTAATTCATGGTTAAAAAGCTATTGAGAAAAAAATAAGAGAATCAAAAGTAAATGTTACCTATAATCTTAAGTGCTGCTTTAGTTCGTTGAAACATTACTTGCTAACATGTAATATTGTATATAAGAAAAGACAAAGATACTGGTTCAAGTTATGATAACGTTCCACAATGCGAGCCAGATTTTTTTTCAATGGCGGATCACTTTAATCAGGTTGAGAACTCGACGTTGCTGAAATTTTTCGTTGCGATTTCCATTATTTTGAAGTATACTTCTTTCCTGACATTTACTCAGTACTGCTATCAATGAACATAAATTTTTTGAAACACAACACACAGAGACATATACGAGCTTATTAATGGACATATATGATAATATATAGAACGTGTGGCCATAATTCGGGTTTATCATTGTATGTAAAGTTTAAACTGCAACAAACTATTTATTCATGAGTCATTATTGTCGTATTATTGTTGTTTAAACTGTAACAGACTTGTGTATTATTGTCGTTTTATTTAAGAGTTATTATGAGTTTATTATTGTATAGATCTATTGTAATATTGTCGTTTTATTACGGGTTTATTATTATCACGTAAAAATACTGAAGTACAACCGCTGCGGATAAAACCTTGCTTAAATTTTTTGCCCCTCTGCCTGGTTTGATTGGAATATGTGGCGACATATTCCATTAAAACTAGCGCTTGTGGAATAATAATATATTAGAATACAACCTAAACACGATCGTAAAAAATACCTAAGTACAACCGCTGCGGATAAAACCTTGCTAAAATTTATGCCCCTCTGCCTGGTTTGATTGGAATATCTGACAACATATTCCAATAAAACCAACGCTCATGGAATAATAATATATTAGAATACATAACCTAAACACGATCGTAAAAATGCTGAAGCACAACCGCTGCAAATAAAACTTTGTTAAAATTTCTGCCCCTCCGCCTGGTTTGATTGGAATCTCTTACGGCATATTTCGATAAAACCAGCGCTCGTGGAACAATAATATATTAGAATACATAACCTAAACACGACTGTAAGAATATCGAAGTACAACCGCTGCGGATAAAATCTAGCTAAAAATTCTGCCCCTCCGTCAGTTTGATTGGAATCTCTAGCGTCATATTCCAATAAACTCACTGCTCGTTGCATAATAATATATTAGAATATAACCTAAACTCGACCGTAAAAATACCGAAGTACAACCGCTGCAAATAAAACCTTGCTAAAATTTCTGCCCCTCCGCCTGGTTTGATTGAAACCTTTGGCGGCATATTCTAATAAAACCAGCGCTCGTAAAACAATAATATATTAAATTACAACCTAAACACGACCGTAAAAATGCCGAAGTACAACCACTACAGATAAAACCTTGCTAAAATTTCTGCCCCTCCATCTGGTCTGATTGGAATTTGTGGCGGCATATTCCAATAAAACCAGTACTCGTGGAACAATAATATATTAGAATACAACCTAAACACGACCATAAAAATACCAAAGTACAACCGCTGCGTATAAAAACTTGCTAAAATTTATGTCACTCCGCCTGGTTTGATTGGAATCTCGGATGACATATTCCAATAAAACCAGCGCTCATGGAACAATAATATATTAGAATACACAACCTAAACACGACCGTAAAAATACCGAAGTACAATCGCTACGAATAAAACCTTCCTAAAATTTCTGCCCCTCCGTCTGGTTTGATTGTAATCTCTGACGACTATTCCAATAAAACCAACATTCGTGGAAAAATAATATATTAGAATACACAACCAAAACAAGACCGTAAAAATACCGAAGTACAACCACTGCGGATAGAACTTTGCTAAAATTTCTGCCCCTCCGTCTGGCTTGATTGGAATTTCTAGCGACATATTCCAGTAAAACCAGAGCTCGTGGAACAATAATATATTAGAATACAACCTAAACACGACCGTAAAAATACAAAAATACAACCGCTGCAGATAAAACCTTGCTAAAATTTCTGCCCCTCTTCCTGCTTTGATTGAAATATCTGGCGGCATATTTAAATAAAACAAGTGCTCGTGAAACAATAATATATTAAAATATAACATAAACACGACCGTAAAAATACTAAAGTACAACCGTTGCGGATAAAACATTGCTAAAATTGTTACCCCTCTGCTTGATTTGATTGGAATCTCTGCCGGCATATTCTAATAAAACCAGTGCTCGTGGAACAATAATATATTAGGATACAACCTAAACATGACCGTAAAAATACCGAATTACAACCGTTGATGATAAAACCTTGCTAAAAATTCTGCCCCTCCGCCTGGTTTGATTGGAATCTCAGGCGGCATATTCCAATAAAACCAGCGGTCGTTGAACATTATATTAGAATACAACCTAAACAACTACGTAGTGCAACCACATATTCTAAAAAAACTACTGTTGTTGATCAATATGTTATAATAAAACTGCAATACTGCTGAGATACAACCACAATACAACATCTCTTTCAGTAAATCGAATAATTCAGGAACTCAATGTTGTTAAAATCTGTGTTTGCCGCTGTCGACACTATTTTGGTTAAGGAGTTCCAAAAACAAACTTTGGTAATTTTTTGAATTGTATTTTAATTATTATAATTATTTTAATGTAAAAAATGTCATTTCACTTGATTAATTCATTTATATGACCAAATTAACTCTAATTAACTTGAAATTTTATGGGGAGCTCCCCTAAAATTAAATTACAGTGTGTGATAGTTTTTATGCAATTTACATTCATAATTACTCCAAATTATTTTTTTTCATTTTTTAGGGTTGGTGACAATTCGAATTATTTTTAATGAGTTAAATCAAATTTATATTTTTTCTAGGATCCTCTGACCACATTGAGTTAAATCAAATTTATATTTTTTCTAAGATCCTCTGACCACATTGAACCTACCAAAACAAGTTTTGTATTTTTCTGATGAGTATTTTAATTATTATAATTTTTAAATCAAAATATGGACCATTAACTTGAAAAATAGATATCTATGCCTAGAGGTCTCCCCTAATATTGGAAAAATCATGAAAAGAATCCTAATAACATGTGGAATCAAAACCCCAAAGCTCAAGTCATGGTGAAATGCATATGCAAATGGAGAGTTAAAATAAAAAAAACATCATTTAATTAATTAAAAATAATATATGCATCAAATAAACTTGAAAATGTTCCACATTGTTCAACTCTCTTCATCGAGCAACAAGATATTTTTATTTTATTTTTATAAATTTTCTACACAAAGTTACGAATTTTTGAAGTTATGAGCATTAAATAAATAAGAAAAATATCCTATTTTTCTACTTAAGTGACGCGACGCTAGCGCATCCTAGGTGTATCTAAACTTTACACGTGGCGTCTCTTGATTTGGCACCGTCATCTACGCTAGCTGCCACACGTCCCACGGTTTCGCTCCATCTCCTCATCTGACGTGATCAGAGCCGTTCGTGCGATACACTCGCGATCCAACGATGCGCGATCATCGTCCCCAACTCATCAAGCCCGCAAACCGTCCATTTTCTAGGGTTAATATCTCGCTTGATACTCAACCAAATCAAGTGAAGTTTGTTCCTATAAACTCGTCTTGATCAGTAGAACATATCTATACGGTTAATTGACTCTTAAATCAATTATATGCACATGGAGAATCAAAATGAAGCTCGATTTAGGTTTAACTTTCAATACCTTGGTCCAAGAGGGGAAGCCTCGATTGGATGCTTGTGGAAGCTTCGTGGGGGTCCCAAGAGCCTAGGGATTGAGTCTCAAGTAGTGGTGAATCACCTAGATATGAATTCGACCAAGGCCAAAATTAGGGGTCCGATTAAAGTCCACCTTAGGGTGCTCTGGTGATGGGGCTTCTATAGGGGACCTTCCTCTTTCACTGTGAGGATGGTGTGGCAATTAATTTGAATTTGGTTAAAGTTTGGTGAGTGTCTTATTTTAGCCTTAAATTTGAGCTCCAAAATTGAGCTCGAGCAGTGGATTTGAGTGGTTAGGGATGGTTGGGTTGAACTCAAGGGGTCTTAAGGAAGCTCTAGAAGCAATTTGACAAAGTCTCCCCAAGGAATTTCAAGCTTTCCTCCTTTGGCCATGGAGGGTGGGTTTAAATAGATGAGCTTGGAGAGGTCACCAAGGGCAATTGATGGGCGTTTTAGGTTGCTTGAGTGGATGCCAACAAAGTGCAAAAATCCAATTAGGATGAGACAACTTGGATGGGTTTAATTTTGAGTTTTTTCCTAGGTGGTGTTTTGAATTTGGGTTTTTCGGCCACCAAGGTGGTCGGTCGGCCAAGGAGGGGTCACCATCCCACTCAGGGAGGTCAAGGCTTGTTTTTGGTGAAGTCAATTGGGTTGGTCATGTGTAAAGGTGTGGGACTGAAATAGTATGGGGAAAATGTCATTTTGAGTCAAATTAGGTCAAGACATGGTTTGGGTTGGGTTCACCAACCAAGGTTGTTCTTGGGCTGAAGATGATCAGATGGGTCAGCTAAAGTGATGTGGAGAAGTCTCCATCTAAAGAGATTTTGTTAATCGTGGGTTTAAGTGATTCATGGGAGGGGTTAAAAGAATCTTAAGGATATTTGAAAGTTTTTTAGCCTCTTTCCAATAATAGCTTGGTGATGTAGCATGGCTCTCATGGCTTGCCTATGGCTTGGGAGTGGCTTCATGGCTTGCATGTGGCTTGGCTAATTTTCATGAGAAGGAATTTTTTAATTTATGAAATATTTTGGTGGGGTTTGGCATGATGCTTGATTTGGAATGATTTGATTTTGGATTTAGGACTTTAGTAATGATTTTGATCAAATGGATGATGGAAAGAAATAATTGTAGTGTGGGCTTTGAACTTGGGCCTTTTGGAATTAAGTCCAGTGAGTTTGGGCCTTTGAAATTGAAATTTAATTTGGGCTAAAACTTGGGCTAATTGAATGTTGAGTTTGGTATAGGAATATGTCATGAGGGATGTGGCAAAATTTCAAGTGATTTTGAATTGAATTGGTGGGCCAATTTGGTGGATTTATGCATATGGTCAAAATTGGGTCTTTTTGATTTGAATGAAATTGGGCTTGCAATTGAGTCAAATTGGGCTTGAATTGTATTTAGAATAGAATTGGGGATGCTAAATTTTGGTTTGGAATTGAAATTGAACAAGATTTATTACAAATCACTTCTTCGCCATTGACATCAGATTTTATAACTACCTCAACTTTAGATGAGCGAACAGTCAAAAACTTCTTCTTAATCGACCTTTGATCATTGATGTGAATGATTTTTTGACTGCTTATCTTTCAAGATTAACTGAATCACTAAATAACTTCATCTCATTTCTTCCGAGCAATCAAGGAACTCTCCCTTCCACTAAAATGAATATTACATATATTGCAAATTTTTAGCTTCTTCATGATTCTAACCAAGCACTCAATGAGTCATTAAATAACTCTATCTCATTGCCCACACATTTGTATCAAATGGTTCCAACAATAGTACTTAGCTTGTTCATCCTTGTTACTCCTTTCCTGCATGTAATTATTTAAGTTATAGAAATGCAATGCTCTAAAGAGAAATAAATTTTTATAATACGAACACTATAGTAAAACAAGTGCGTCTACTAAAACAATAATGACAATAACACCATAATCAAACAACAATAAAACCACAAGAACACAACAATAAAGTTGGCTTCAATGGTATAATGACACAATAATAAAATCATAATAATACCACAATAGCCCCACAATAAGACCAACATCCCTCATTAACAAAAATAACACAAGAATACTGCCAAGATAATATTGCAATAACACTTAACACCATTACCCCGACCTAAATGCTAACATAACATAAACAGTTACAACGACAACAACTTCGAATAAACTGAAAACCACTAATGTATTACTCCGATAAACCCAGAGAAACAACTGGTTAAACACAAACAATGAGACAAATGCTAGAAGTATCCCTCTGATAAACAACTAAAATAACTATTAAATCAACTAATTAACCCTCCGATAAACCCAGACAAATTCCAGAAGTATCCATTAAATCAAAAAAATAAAACTCGCAAATGTCTTTAAGATGAAAAAAATATTCTGAGCGAAGCTAAACTCACTTGGATCTGGAAGTCGTTGTCGTTGTCTTCGTCGAGAGAGGCCTTTCATTTTCCGAAAAAAGGAGGGTCGGGTCGGGCCGCATGAGTTAAAGAATAAAGAATTTACATATTTTGCAATAGTGTGGTCGGATTTCATATGACATTTTCTAATTGGCTTCCGCATGCAGGCTTCCATACGTTGCACATATGGAATACTTTTTCAAAAAGGCGGGGCATTTGGATCTCGATAGGTCTTTTCGAGGTTTGAGTGGCCTACCGCGGGAGAGAGACACATCACTGTCGTGACTAGTGAGGACCTCGATTGTGTGGCCAGATATGTGGCCATGGGCCTCAGGGAAAAGGTACACGGCTACTGAATGGGGACTCTGGAGTTTCATAGGATTTATGAACTTGGAACAATATTAGCCATAAGGGAGGCTAGTATTGACTGTGATATTCTAATTTGGGGTAAGTTTTGATGACTTTGTGTTATGGATGGTTAATCTTGGAAAATATTAGAATGTAAAGAAAGGTATTTGAGAGATTGTAAGAAAATTCAAGAATAGTGCATATGAAGAATTGGAAGTCATGGGTCTTCTTGATCCATGGTTTGCTCTTAATCGCCATCATGGCCCACACATTTTCTTTACTTAACATACCCATTTAAACTATTTGCTATACTAACCTGTTGAACTGATTTGTCGGTTGATTTATTTATCCATCTTCTCTGGCCAAATGCCAAATTGTCAACTCTCACATTTCGATGAGGTTAGACTTGCTCTTTAGATCAGTCCACGAATTTCATCCAATTGGTGCTCATTGGGATTAACAAAAGGGCAAAGTGAGAACCAACGTCGAAAGGTTAACATGCATTCAAAGCCATTTATGAGCCACTTGACATCACCACTTACTCATTAGGACATCGTGGACAAACTTCGTTCTCTGCGACTTGTAATTTAATATTCCTTTCTCTTTCCCTCTATGTAATATGGCATGGTTAAGAATCATTTTTGTGTCATATAGATAGATGTCTCCTTCCACTTGGGGTGAATCAGATTTTCTCAATTCTCTCCCCATTCATTTCTTTCATGCTCTTCTTTAGGCTTAGAGAATACATCCACTCTCTTATTTTGCATCCTTCTTACATAGATATTTTCTAGGTTCTATGAGCCCACGAACAATATGAGGCCCTAAATCCAATAAGACCTCAAGAAAGAGTAAAGTAAAAAAGAAAACAAATGATTTCTATTATGAGTATAAGAAACATGTCACCAAGTATAAAATAAGAAAATAATAAATAATTTTTAAANACTTCATGGATATTCATGTTGTTGAGACAAGAGCTTCTGCATCTTCGCGAGATGAAAATGTCGTCGAGGAAATGCAAAGAGCCCTTCTCCAAAAAGATGAGCTTGTTAGTTCATTGGAGAAAAAGATAGAAGAAATGACTACTGCTATGACTGCTATGGCTGTAATCCGGGTTTATCATTGTATGTAAAGTTTAAACTGCAACAGACTATTTATTCAGGAGTCATTATTATCATATTATTGTTGTTTAAACTGTAACAGACTTGTGTATTATTGTCGTTTTATTCAGAAGTTATTATGAGTTTATTACTGTATAGATCTATTGTGATATTGTCGTTTTATTACGGCTTTATTATTATCACGTAAAAATACTGAAGTACAACCGCTGCGGATAAAACCTTACTAAAATTTCTGCCCCTCTGCCTGGTTTGATTAATATCCGTGGCGGCATATTCCAATAAAACTAACGCTTGTGGAACAATAATATATTAGAATATAACCTAAACACGATCGTAAAAAATACCTAAGTACAACCGCTGCGGATAAAACCTTGCTAAAACTTATGCCGCTCTGCATGGTTTGATTGGAATATCTGGCAGCATATTCCAATAAAACCAACGCTCATGGAATAATAATATATTAGAATACATAACCTAAACACGATCGTAAAAATACTGAAGCACAACCGCTGCGAATAAAACTTTGTTAAAATTTCTGCCCTTCCGCCTGGTTTGATTGGAATCTTTGACGGCATATTCCAATAAAACAAGCGCTCGTGCAACAATAATATATTGGAATACATAACCTAAACACAACCGTAAGAATACCGAAGTACAACCGCTGCGGATAAAACCTTGCTAAAAATTTTGCCCCTCCGTCTGGTTTGATTGGAATCTCTAGCGGCATATTTCAATAAACTCACTGCTCGTTGAACAATAATATATTAGAATATAACCTAATCACAACCATAAAAATACCGAAGTACAACTGTTGGGGATAAAACCTTGCTAAAATTTCTGCCCCTCTGCCTGGTTTGATTAAAACCTCTAGCGACATATTCTAATAAAACCAGCGCTCTTAGAACAATAATATATTAAATTACAACCTAAACACGACCGTAAAAATACCGAAGTACAACCACTACAGATAAAACCTTGCTAAAATTTCTGCCCCTCCACCTGGTTTGATTGGAATCTGTGGCGGCATATTCCAATAAAATCAGCGCTCGTGGAACAATAATATATTAGAATACAACCTAAACAAGGCCATAAAAATACGGGAGTACAACCGCTGCGTATAAAAACTTGCTAAAATTTATGTCACTCCGTCTGATTTGATTGGAATCTCTGGCGGCATATTCTAATAAAACTAGCGCTCGTGGAACAATAATATATTAGAATACACAACCTAAACACGACCGTAAAAATATCGAAGTACAACCGCTACGAATAAAACCTTGCTAAAATTTCTGCCCCTCCGCGTGGTTTGATTGGAATCTCTAACGACTATTCCAATAAAACCAACACTCGTGGAAAATAATAGATTAGAATACATAACCAAAACAATACCAGAAAAATACCGAAGTACAACCACTGCGGATAGAACTTTGCTAAAATTTCTGCCCCTCCGTCTGGTTTGATTGGAATTTCTAGCGGCATATTCCAGTAAAACCAGCGCTCGTGGAATAATAATATATTAGAATACAACCTAAACACGACCGTAAAAATACAGAAGTACAACCGCTGCAGATAAAACATTGCTAAAATTTCTGCCCCTCTATCTGGTTTGATTGGAATCTCTGGCGGCATATTTCAATAAAACAAGCGCTCGTGGAACAATAATATATTAGAATATAACCTAAACACGATCGTAAAAATACTAAAGTACAACTATTGCAGATAAAACATTGCTAAAATTGTTGCCCCTCCGTCTGATTTGATTGAAATCTCTGCCGGCATATTCTAATAAACCAGTGCTCGTGGAACAATAATATATTGGAATACAACCTAAACATGACCGTAAAAATACTGAAGTACAACCGTTGATGATAAAACCCTGCTAAAAATTCTGCCCCTCCACCTGGTTTGATTGGAATCTCATGCGACATATTCCAATAAAACCAGCGGTCGTTGAACATTATATTAGAATACAACCTAAACACGATCGTAAAAATACTGAAGTACAACCGCATATTCTAAAAAAACTACTGTTGTTGACCAATATATTATAATAAAACTGCAATACTGCTGAGATACAACCACAATACAACATTCCTTTCAGTAAATCGAATAATTCAGGAACTCAATGTTGTTAAAATTTGTGTTTGCCACTGTCGACACTATTTTGGTTAAGGAGTTCCAAAAACCAACTTTGGTAATTTTTTGAATTGTATTTTAATTATTATAATTATTTTAATGTCAAAAATGTCATTTCACTTGATTAATCCATTTAAATGACCCAATTAACTCTAATTAACTTGAAATTTTATGGGGAGCTCCCCTAAAATTAAATTACAGTGTGTGATAGTTTTTATGCAATTTACATTCATAATTACTCCAAATTAATTTTATTTCATTTTTTAGGGTTGGTGACAATTAGAATTATTTTTAATGAGTTAAATCAAATTTATATTTTTTCTAGGATCCTCTGACCACATTGCACCTACCAAAACAAGTTTTGTATTTTTCTGATAAGTATTTTAATTATTATAATTTTTAAACCAAAATAGGGACCATTAACTTGAAAAATAGATATCTATGCCTAGAGGTCTCCCCTAACCTTGGAAAAATTATGAAAAGAATCCTAATAACATGTGGAATCAAAACCCCAAAGCTCAAGTCATGGTGAAATGCATATGCAAATGGAGAGTTAAAAAAAAACATCATTTAATTAATTAAAAATAATATATGCATCAAATAAACTTGAAAATGTTCCACATTGTTCTAGTCTCTTCACTGAGCAACAAAATATTTTAATTTTATTTTTATGATTTTTCTACACAAAGTTATGAATTTTTGAAGTTATGAGCATTAAATAAATAAGAAAAATATCATATTTTTCTACTTAAGTGACGCGACGTTAGCGCATCCTAGGCGTCTCTGAACTTTACACGCGGAGTCTCTTGATTCGGCACCGTCGTCCACGCTAGCTGCAACGCGTCCCACAGTTTCGCTCCATCTCCTCATCCGGCGTGATCAGAGCCGTCCGTGCGATACACGCGCGATCCAACGATGCACGGTCATCGTCCCCAATTCATCAAGCCCGCAAACCATCCATTTTTTAGGGTTAATATCTCGCTCGATACTCAACCAAATCAAGTGAAGTTTGTTCCTATAGACTCGTCTTGACTAGTAGAACATATCTATATGGTTAATTGACTCTTAAATCAACTATATGCACATGGAGAATCAAATGAAGCTCGATTTAGGGTTAACTTTCAATACCTTGGTCCAAGAGGGGAAGCCTCGATTGGATGCTTGTGGATGCTTCATGGGGGGTCCCAAGAGCCTAGGGATTGAGTCTCGAGTAGTGGTGAATCATCTAGATATGAATTCGACCAAGGCCAAAATTAGGGGTCCGATTAAAGTCCACCTTAGGGTGCTCTGATGATGGGGCTTCTATGGGGGATCTTCCTCTTTCACTGTGGGAATGGTGTTGGTGCAATTAATTTGAATTTGGTTGAAGTTTGGTGAGTGTCTTATTTCGGCCTTGGATTTGAGCTCCAAAATTGAGCTCAAGCAGTGGATTTAAGTGGTTAAGGATGATTGGGTTAAACTCAAGGGGTCTTAAGGAAGCTCTGGAAGCAATTTGACAAAGTCTCCACAAGGAATTTCAAGCTTTCCTCCTTTGGCCATGGAGGGTGGGTTTAAATAGATGAGCTTGGAGAGGTCACCAAGGGCAATTGATGGGCGTTTTAGGTTGCTTATGTGGATGCCAACAAGGTGCAAAAATCCAATTGGGATGAGACAACTTGGATGGGTTTAATTTTGAGTTTTGGCCTAGGTGGTGTTTTGAATTTGGGTTTTTCGGCCACCAAGGTGGCCGACCGACCAGGGAGGGATCACCATCCCACTCAGGGAGGTCAAGGCTTGGTTTTGGTGAAGTCAATTGGGTTGGTCATGTGTAAAGGTGTGGGGTTGAAATAGTATGAGAAAAAGGCCATTTTGAGTCAAATTGGGTCAAGACATGGTTTGGGTTGGGTTCAACCACCAAGGTTGTTCTTGGGCTGAAGATGATCAGATGGGTCAGCTAAAGTGATCTGGAGAAGTCTCCATCTAAAGAGATTTGGTTAATCATGGGTTTAAGTGATTCATGGGAGGGGAGGGTTTAAAAGAATCTTAAGGATATTTGAAAGTGTTTTAGCCTCTTTCCAATAATAGCTTGGTGATGTAGCATGACTCTCATGGCTTGCCCATGGCTTGGGAGTGGCTTCATGGCTTTCATGTGGCTTGACTAATTTTCTTGAGAAGGAATTTTTGAATTTATGAAATATTTTGGTGGAGTTTGGCATGATGCTTGATTTGGAATGATTTGATTTTGGATTTAGGACTTTAGGAATGATTTTAATCAAATAGATGATGGAAATAAATAATTGTCACGTGGGCTTTGAACTTGGGCCTTTTGGAATTAAGTCCAGTGAGTTTGGGCCTTTGAAATTGAAATTTAATTTGGGCTAAAACTTGGGCTAATTGAATGTTGAGTTTGGTGTAGGAATATTTCATGAGGGATGTGGCAAAATTTCAAGTGATTTTGAATTGAATTGGTGGGCCAATTTGGTGGATTTAGGCATATGGTCAAAATTGGTTCTTTTTGATTTGAATGAAATTGAGCTTGCAATTGAGTCAAATTGGGCTTGAATTTTATTTAGAATAGAATTGGGGATGCTGAATTTTGGTTTGGAATTGAAATTGGACAAGATTTATTACAAATCACATCTTCGCCATTGATACCAGATTTTATAACTACCTCAACTTTAGATGAGCAAACAATCAAAAACTTCCTCTTAATCAATCTTTGATCATTGATGTGAATGATTTTTTGACTGCTTATCTTTCAAGATTAGCTGAATCACTAAATAACTTCATCTCATTTCTTCCGAGCAATCAATGAACTCTCCCTTCCACTAAAATGAATATTACATATATCGCAAATTTTCAGCTTCTTCATGATTCTAACCAAGCCCTCAACGAGTCATTAAATAAATCCATCTCATTGCCCACACGTTTGTATCAAATGGTTCCAAAAATAGTACTTAGCTTGTTCATCCTTGTTACTCTTTTCCTGCATGTAATGATTTAAGTTATAGAAATGCAATGCTCTAAAGAGAAATAAATTTTCATAATACGAACACTATAGTAAAACAAGTGCGTCTACTAAAACAATAATGACAACAACATCATAATCAAACAACAATAAAACCACAAGAACGCAATAATAAAGTTGTCTTCAATAGTACAATGACACAACAATAAAATCATAATAATACTACAATAACCCCACAATAACACCAACATCCCTCATTAATAAAAATAACACGAGAATACTGTCAAGATAATATTGCAGTAACACTTAACACCATTACCCCGACTTAAATGCTAACATAACATAAACAGTTACAACGACAACAACTTTGAATAAACTGGAAACCACTAATGTAATACTCCGATAAACCCAGAGAAACAACTGGTTAAACACAAGCAATGAGACAAATGCTAGAAGTATCCCTCCGATAAACAACTAAAATAACTATTAAATCAACTAATTAACCCTCCGATAAAACCAGACAAATGCCAGAAGTATCCATTAAATCAAAAAATAAAACTCGCAAATGTCTTTAAGATAAAAAAATATTATGAGCGAAGCTAAACTAACTTGGATCTGGAAGTTATTGTCGTTGTCTTCGTCGAGAGAGCAATCCATTTCGGCAGCTCCAAACCCTAAAGTGGGAAACTAAAGTGGGGGGAAACCCTGGGAAAGGGCCTTTATGCTTTTCATTTTCCAAAAAAAAGGAGGGTCGGGTCGGGCCGCATGAGTTAAAAAATAAGGAATTTACATATTTTGCAATAGTGTGGTCAGATTTCATATGGCATTTTCTAATTAACTTCCGCATGCAGGCTTCCATACGTTGCACATATGGAATAATTTTTCAAAAAGGCGAGGCATTTGGATCTCGATAGGTCTTTTCGAGGTTTGAGTGGCCTACCGCGGGAGAGAGACACATCGCTGCCGTTGGGAACACCGGGGTGACTGGTGTAGACCTCGATTGTGTGGCCACGTATGTGGCCAGGTATGTGGCCATGGGCCTCAGGGAAAAGGTACACGGCTACTGAATGGGGACTCTGGAGTTTCATAGGATTTATGAACCTGGAACAATATTAGCCATAAGGGAGGCTGGTATTGACTGTGATATTCTAATTTGGGGTAAGTTTCGATGACTTTGAGTTATGGATGGTTAATCTTAGAAAATATTAGAATGTAAAGAAAGATATTTGAGAGATTGTAAGAAAATTCAAGAATAGTGCATATGAAGAATTGGAAGTCATGGGTCTTCTTGATCCATGGTTTGCTCTTAATCGCCATCATGGCCCACACATTTTCTTTACTTAACATACCCATTTAAACTATTTGCTATACTAACCTGTTGAACTGATTTGTCGGTTGATTTATTTATCCATCTTCTCTGGCCAAATGCCAAATTGTCAACTCTCACATTTCGATGAGGTTAGACTTGCTCTTTAGATCAGTCCACGAATTTCATCCAATTGGTGCTCATTGGGATTAACAAAAGGGCAAAGTGAGAACCAACGTCGAAAGGTTAACATGCATTCAAAGCCATTTATGAGCCACTTGACATCTCCACTTACTCATTAGGACATCATGGACAAACTTCGTTCTCTGCGGCTCGTAATTTAATATTCCTTTCTCTTTCCCTCTATGTAATATGGCATGGTTAAGAATCATTTTTGTGTCATATAGATAGATGTCTCCTTCCACTTGGGGTGAATCAGATTTTCTCAATTCTCTCCCCATTCATTTCTTTCATGCTCTTCTTTAGGCTTAGACAATACATCCACTCTCTTATTTTGCATCCTTCTTACATAGATATTTTCTAGGTTCTATGAGCCCACGAACAATATGAGGCCCTAAATCCAATAAGACCTCAAGAAAGAGTAAAGTAAAAAAGAAAACAAATGATTTCTATTATGAGTATAAGAAACATGTCACCAAGTATAAAATAAGAAAATAATAAATAATTTTTAAAGTTAAAAAAAAAAAAAGCTTTTGAGAGAAATGTGCATTAATAAGAAGATGCCAACAATATGTATTAATTCATTCTCCTTTTAAAAATCCATTGAGTGGTCAAAACCTATAAGTTGAAAAAAAAATGCTAAAAAAATGCTAAAAATGATATTTTGAGTTCAAAATACATGGTATATAAACCTAGAAATTTAAATTTTCTTTTTTTATTTGATCTTGGGCTATTGTAATTGGGTTTTCCTTTATCTAAACAACTTCATATATTTGAGCTCCTACTTGAGTTTTTATAACTAAGCATTCTCTATTTTCCATCATTTCTTATTATACAACTAAACTTTAGGACATGTAAAATTTGAAGAACTAGAAAGAATTAAAATTTGAAGAATTACAGAGAATTGAAATGTGGTCATGTAAATATGAAATTTACAAGCTTATTTCCACAAAATATAAATGATTGTGTAGGAATTAAAAAATTTCAACTACATATATATGCCAATTGTCAACAGGAAAGACTTGAAAGCAAAACATGCAGTGCTGGGTTTAGATAATTTTCATTTCCTATAGTGTACTAAATGCCAAATGTAAACCCATTCAAAGAGTCTAAGAAAACTAATCT
>NEWO01000058.1:539439-549454 GCA_003013225.1 Phalaenopsis aphrodite | reverse complement strand
AAAAAATATTTATTAATTACGCGTATATCACAAATATAAAAATAAAATTTTCTTTAGAAACGTAAGACTGAGTCCTTAATATATATTAAATTGTCTAAATTTTCATTAGTTGTTTTTGCATCATAAGTATTGTACCATGTAAATATCACAAAAGGGCGGTGGCAAAGTCATGTCAAAGTCATAATTTAGAGATTAATTCCTTGTTCGAAATATCAATATCTTGCAACACAATTCTTTAGAAAGCCTTAATTTTCATATTTACATCTATAACATTTTGATATCAAAAATATATTTCACTTTTTAAAAATACATAATGATGATATTTTCAAATTTAGTCTTAAAGATTTGAGTCCTACAAGTAAATATGAAAATTTAAGCGCTATATATAAAAATAAAGAAAGTTATGTATTACTTATTTAATGCCCTTTTCCTTAGGGATTTACATATATGCAACATAATTTCTTTAAATTTACATGTATGATACCTAAGTTTGATGTTAGTTTTTGCTGTGGGCCTTAAAATGTACAACAGTAAAGTGATAATTTATTGTCTCAACATTGCATAAAAATTCACTATACACATATATAATAAAAACCTAATAAGAGAAGATACTGTGAATTTTTATCTGGAAAAACCAAATTAAGCGAAAAATTCTTCATTAGGTCTTGCTCAATTAAGTAATCAATTGTGTTTGTAAGTATATGTGTCTACTCTTCTCATAAATTAAAGAATATGGAATTGTAATACTAATATTACAAATTTACAATAATTATTCAGCAATAATAATCATAATTGGGTTATGACAAATATAATTGGCCATGAAGGTTATAGTCAATGACTACAGTAGCTACACTTGGAGACATAGAGATAGCAATTGGAAGCTGTAATAATAGTAGTTGTTCATAAATGTTGTAGTTGGTTGCTACATGGACGGTAGTTGGTCATAAAGATTATAGTTGAAAATTATAGTACCGTTAGTTGGTCGCAAAGGTTGTATTTGGTGATTGCAATAGTGTTGGTTGACTACAAAACTCATAGTTGACGAGTGTAGTAGCCATTGACCACATAGACCGTAGTTGGGGGTTGTGATAGCGTCAATTAGTCATAAATGTCTTATTTGGAAGTTGTAGTAATAGTTAGCCACATATGCTATAGTTGGGAGTTGCAATAGCATTGGTTGGTCACAAAAGTTGTAGTTGAAAGTTGTAGTAGTAGTTGATTATATATGTTGTAGTTAGGAATTATAGTAACATCAATCGATCAAAAAAAAATATAGTTCAAAGTTGTAGTAATATTTGGTTATATAGACTGAAGCTAGAGACAACAATAGCATCAGTTGGCCATAATGATTGTTGTTAGAAGTTGTAGTGGTAATAGAATACAGGTTGTAGTTGAGGACAACAATAACATCAGATGGTCATAAATGTCATACTTGAAAGTTGTAATAGTAATTGGTCATATAAATCATAATTGGGGGCTGCAATACCGTTAATTGGGCAAAAAGGTCATATTTGGAAGTTGTAGTAGTAGTCCGCATATACCAATAGTTGGTGAGTAGACCACTTCCCTCATAATAGGGTTATCGTTTCATATTGGACACTGCAATTATCAATATACAGGGTAAATAAAAATGTAGGTGTTAGGAACAATCGACATATTTTGGCTTTGAAAGTTGTAAGTAATGGTTGTTGGTGGCATATAGAGGAAGACGACAGGTGGCAACAACTGGTTGTGGTTAGCTGCTATGGAGAATGAAAGCTATCACTTGGTCTTCAATACAATGTTATACATTACAATTGTATTTGCATTAAAACATCAACAAATAGGAGTCGCTGACAACGGAGATATGGGGTGCTCAACAGTTGTCGATGGCGGGGTTATACTATATGACCATATTTGAGATATGATGTTACAAGCAGGGTTCATATACGTCTGTCAACAAGGGGTGACCAACAAGTGACGATTTATGACGGTTGGCAGTTACAAAGGCAAAAAATTATTGTGGGGTCTCTAACACTGTGTTATACATTCCAATTGTATTTATGATACAATGTTAGCAAATAGGGGTTGCCGACAGCGGCAAGTAGGGGGTGTCGTCGGTGGTCAACGAAAACCGACAAACGATGGCGACAGTTGTTGAGTTGATAATTACAGAGGCCGGAAGTTATTGTCGGTTTTTAAATTCAGAACATGCTCTGAGATTCCTTCTCTTCTCCTCTCCCTCTTAAGTGAAGAGGGTGAGTCTTTTCATAGCTTTCAGGGTAGGTTTATTTTGATCTTTTGATGAATAACTTCCTCAACCACCTATTCAAACTGTTTGTACAAATCGTCCTTGATTATAGTGGTTTTTTATGGTTTGAGTGTTTGAATTATCTTGAGATCTTAGTTATCTTAGGCTTATTGGATTGTTCTCGTCTAGAAACTTGATTTAACAATAGTTATGTCAAATTTAGAGTTCATATGAACATTCAATTATCGATCTGAAGCCTTTAAATATGCTATGATGGTTTGATTAGACTCAGCTTGAACAAATTTGGTATGATTGGGTTCGTCTTGTCAAGATTGTCAGTTCGACTATAAACTTATTGAAATCGAGGACTTAGATGATCATGAATTTAACAATTTAATATTATTGTTAAGAAAATACATCGAGAATCATGTTAGATGATAAAAATTTATTGATGATGCATATCTTTCTATAAATATTCATCATCACAGTTATATTAAAATATGCACATAAAAAATATATATTTCACTATAGAAGTTTGAATAATAAGATATTTTTCTATGAAATGTTAAAAACTTTTATTAAATGTAAAGCGATTAAAAAATTACTTTGAGAGCACACAATGATAAATAAAATTAAAAGTAATGTAAGTACAGTAGAGATATGAATAATAGAAGACCCAATTAGATTAATAAAGATGAGATGGCTAGTTATAATCCTTCTCTATTTCTAAGGAAGCATCTCCAATTTTCTTAATAGATATCGAGCTTATACTAAAAACCTTCTTTTTACTATTTTTTTTTTATGCGATCATAAGAAATGCAAAAGAAAATCTTTATTTTTCATCAAAATCATCATTTTTAGATCCATGAAATTCATGATATATAAAATCTCAATTTTATTTGGAGTAATAATTATTTTTATTCTATGGCGTAGTATCTGGATTGCGATTTCGGACCGAATTGGTTTGATTCAATTGTTCGACTGCCGCTCGCTAGCTAGGCGGCGCCGCCACCTTCTCCGGCGCTCCTCCCCTGATAGTACCTCCTCATCAAACGTTGCAGCTCCTCCGCCACCTCCCTCATCGTCGGCCTGTCCTCCGCCTCCACCATCAAACACCTTGTCGCCACCTCCGCCACCGCCTCCACCAATCCCCCCTTCCCAACAGCTTCCTCCTTCACCCTCTCCTCCAACATGTCCAACAACCTCCCCTCCGCAACCCATTCCCCAAACCGCTTCCCCAACTCCACCCCCTCCGACGACACCGGCAATTCCCCCGTCAACAGCTCAGCCATCACCACCCCAAAGCTATACACATCTCCTTTCTCCACCGTCCACCCAGCAAATCTCTTAGACTCCGGCTCCAAATACCCTTCCCTGTCTTTCTTAATCCTCAGAAAGGTGAAGCAGCCCACCATCATCAATCTGGCCCCAAAATCCGACACCTTGGCCTCCATCCCCTCGTCCAACAGTATATCCTTTGCTTTCACCCCGCGATGGAATTGTGGATTGGGGATGGCAGAGTGGAGGCAGGCCAACGCATCCGCCGTCACCGCCGCGATTCTCAACCGAGCTTCCCAAGACAGGGAGCCATGGAGGTCGTGGATGTGGTGGTGGAGTGTTCCGTTGGGCATGTACTCGTAGACCACTACAGGGAACGGCGCTTCGTCGCAGCCGGCTCCGAGGATGCTGACGATGTGCTCGTCGACCGGCAGATTGGAGAGAATGAGCAGCTCGTTTATGAATTGGTCGATATGGTGCTCCCCAAAGGAGATCCATTTCTTGACAGCAACGATGCGATGATGAGTGTTGTTGTCATCGGCGGCGGGGAGAAGGCCTCTGTAGACGATACTGTCGGTGTTGCTTCCTGGGCCGATGATGCGGCTTTCGCTGTAGCCGTCGGTGGCGAGATTCAGCTCCTCGGCGGTGAATATTTGGAAGGTTGGAGGAGATTGATTGAGTTCCATCAGTCGCTGCCGGAAGATTTGGCCAGCGTTTTGTTCGAAGAAGTTTTCATCCATGGCCTTCATCTATTAATTGGGAGGAGGAGAGCTGTGAAGAAGATGGGGAATTCAGGGAGACGAGCTGCTACGGTTCCTTATAGGGAAATTCAGCTAAAGCGCAGGAGTCAACGCTGTAGCTCGGTACCATTGACTCATTTATTTTAAATATTACGTAATAAATTTAAATTAATACAATAAGTGTTATTTGAACCCCAGATCTGGGCTTGAGATAATAATCCATGGATGATTAAAATTTTGAGGTATATGTATGTAAATATATGTTTAAAGTGTAGGTGTCCTATGTATTTACATGTCTAACATCTAAATTTTACTTCTTTTATATTTATGCCAACCAAAGCTCTCATGTCATAACAAAAATATTACTATTTTAATTTTTTTAAAAAATAAAATGTCCATTTTCATATATAGATAAGGTGAAATGTGAAATTGAAGTTTAAGAGTTACATGTATAAATACATACGAATACAATGCTATGTATGTAATTCATCCTAAATATAAATACTTAATAATTATTTAATAATAATTATATTTTGATTCAATAATCAATTTATAATACTAGAAATCAAAAGAAAATTAAACTTACATGCTCATTAATTATGTTATATTTTTAAATTTGCAATCCTTATCTTCCTCACTATGTTCTTTGGTGCAAATATATATTTAAAATGAACGGTCAAAGGCTATGATATGTGTCCCGGTCATCACTCGTGCGCCCATAGTTCGAGTATCACACCCGACATTCGAGGCAAATCTAACCCCAGACCAAATGAGATTTACAACTAACAAGCAGATGCCTAATCGATTGATCTGAGTGCACGACACAATACACACACACACACACACACACACACACACACACACACACACACACACACACACATATATATATATATATATATATATATATATATATATATATATATATATATATATATATATATAAACTCATATAATGAAAGTGATATTTAGGTTTAATATATATTTTGTTTTCTATGACTTCAGGGAATATCATTAACTATGGAGCTAAAAAATAAATAACAGAGTCCTGCAAAAATAAACCAAACTAGCAAGACTTCGAATAATAAAACAATTTATCTTTTCTTGAGACCAAATGTAAATTCATGCAACCATAGTTTAAGTTGAGCCAATTCTGACTAAGTCATGAGTTATCTGTATAATTTATATAAAAGGCCGGCTATGGATGAGCAAAAATCCAGGCATGATGACTCACATATATATATGTAAGTATAGGTCTCGAATCAATATTTAATAATGTTGATATAATGGGGATGTATGCACCGCACAATAAGACATGTACAAAGCACACGTAGCTCCAAAGTTATGCTCCTGACAAATTTTCCGTTGAAAATTTCTACTAGAAAGAAATAAAAATGTGTTGTTTAGTCTTAGGCGTTATGACGATTTTTGCTTGCTAAATTGGAGACCCTTAATTTCCATACCAAAATATTGTTTATTAATAAAATTTTCATAAATTCTGGTTTTAGTGGTCTGAATTTGCATGGGATAATTTTTTTCTTTCTGTAAAAAAAAGCATAATGTTAAGCATGCTCATAAAAAAAATTGTTATTGGAATTCTCAAAATGCCTTATCTAAACATATTGTTAATATTAATAATAAACATGATTTTAGTCTTCAACAACTTGATTTTTGTTTGTTCAGTTTTCTTTATTACGAGACAGTATCTCTATAGCTACAACTTATAAAGATTTGTTCGTTCAACAACTTGATGTTTATAATTTTAATATGTTTCAAGTTTTATATCATTATGATCTTAGTTTTTTTACTGAAATTTGATTTTTTTTTTTAGCTTTGAAGATTGTGAGCCACTACTAAGATTCAACAAGTAATTGAAATTATTTATTTATATTTCATACTTTGGTGAGAATTTTAATAATCTTTTACAGGTAGTTGTGAGCTATCTTCTATTTTTTTTTCTCCTTGTGAGTTTCCAATTTTTTATTTCTTTGATTTATTTTCGACTTTGATGATTCTTTTCTGCTTTTTGGTTGTTGTTGCCTCTTTGTTAGTTAGTTTGGTTGTTACATTTTTTTTTTTTCTAAGGTTTTTTGGTTGGTTGTGTTTTGTTATTTTTTTGTTATGTTAGTTTTTGGAGTTGCATTTTTCTTTTTTTTTTAGTTTGAAACTCATCATTTTCTTTCAATAAAGCAAAGAGTAGCCCTCGCGCGCGCGCGCACACACACACACATATAGATATATATATATATATATATGAGAAGCTTCAATAAAGGATATTGTTTTTATGGTTTGGGCTTATATTTTCTTCGATACTTAATGTTAATAAAAAATATTTTTTTTGAACTACAGCTATATATAAAATTTAAATAAATCTCTCTCTTCTGGGAGCTTATACTTCAAGGGATATGAACAAAATAAGAGATGATTTAGCATAATTAAAAAAAAAATTGTGAGTCATAAGATTGAATTTTGCATTAGATATGGGAATTATGTGGGTAGCCTGATGGGCTCGTCATAAGCTCACTTAGAATGCACGGACTTGGGTGTGTTTGTCAAGCCCAACTCGCCTTGACAAAGTCAAAGACGGAATAGGCTTGACCTACCACAAGCTTGTTCGCTCAATGGCCAAAGCTCATAAGTATAGTTCGCAATTGCCAACTTTCAAGATGGTTAATTCTTTTAAAAAAATCACTTTTTGATGCTTTGACGAGAGTTTGAAAAATATATGTAACATATTAAACCAGATAGCTTTCTTCTAAAAATAGTCTTGCTCCAATCCTCTTGTGATATCGGAATTTAAAATAACTAGTTTAAAGTTTAAAGGTCTTCTTTGGAAAGCATGAGTGGTCATGTATTTACACATAAAGTATTAACAATTACAAAGGTAGCAGTAAAAAAAATTGTTATACACAAAACTAGCACATTCTTGCATCTATTTTTTAAATTTCCTCCAGAGTATCCTATGATAATATATATGAAAAATTACATTTCTTTAAGGTTGAGGCAGCCTAAGCTATTTATTGTCCAAGCCTGATTATGAAATTGTAAATAAGAATCAGGCTCAAGTCTACCCTAATTTGCTTTGACTGATCAAACCCGATAAACTTGGCTCATGCCAAATCTGACAAACATAATGCCCAAATTTAATTGTATATAGTTATGAATTTGAATTTATCAAAATTTTATTTTATGAATTAAATTCTCAAAAATTACTTCTTAGAGAACTAAGAAAATAATTAAGTATGGAATTTATTTGGATAATACAATTTGGTAGATTGTCCAAAAAATTTATTAATGTTCATGATTTCTTTACGTTACTAAGTTTCTTAATTTCATTTGAGAAATTACTATTGAACTAAATGAAAATATGATACTAAATAGAAAACTATGGAGAAAAAGGATTCATGTGGCCGACCCCACGTAGTGGGATTAAGACTTTGTTGTTGTTGTTTGTTGTATTGCTTATCCTCAAATAAATTAAAAAAATTAGGCATTTTTGAAAAAATATTTATGTACATGAGTTGGAATCATCAAGACAAAGACGAATGAATTAACAATTTACCAACTGGCATCATTATGAGCAAATTTCCAAGTCACACAGAAAGAAAACGATGAGCAAATTTCACGGATAGATTATAAGCTTTTATCGACTCTAGCTAGGTGGCGCCGCCATTTTCTCCGCCGTCCCTATCTTTTTCGACTTCATCAAATATTGCAGCTCCTCCGCAACCTCCCTCATCATCGGCCTCTCCTCCACTCTCACCATTAAACATCTCCTCGCCAACTCCGCCACCAACTCCACCCCTTTCCCCTAAATTCCCAAAACTCCCTTCCTCACCCTTCCCTCCAACATCTCAACCAACCTCCCCTCCGTTAGACCTTCGCTAAATCGCTTCCCCAGGGCCCCCTTCTCCTCCTACATAGCCAATTTCCCCGTCAACAGCTCAGCGATCACCACCCCAAAGCCGTACACATCTCCCTTCTCCGTCGGCCTCCCAGAAATTTTCACAAACATCGGAACCCAATACCCCTCCCTGTGTTTCACAATCTTCGACACAACCAAGCAACCAACTTTCACCATTCTCGCCCCGAAATCGGACACCTTTGGCTCCATCCCCTCGTCCAACAATATATCCTTGGCACTCACCCCGCGATGGAATTGGGGATCGGGGATGGCAGAGTGGAGGCAAGCCAGAGCTTCTGCCGTCTTCGCCACGATTCTCAAGCGAGCCTCCCAAGACAGGCCAGAGCCATGGAGTTCGTGGACGTTGTGATACAGCGTTCCGTTGGGCACGTACTCGTAGACCACCACAGGGACCGGCGTATCGTCGCAACAGGCGCCGAGAAGTCGGACAATATGCTTGTCGGCCGGGAGCATCGAGAGGGTTACGAGCTCGCTTATAAACTGTTTGACCCGGAGCTCGTTAACGTGGCACCATAGCTTGATAGCAACTATGCGATCATAAATGATGCTTTGTAGACGGTGCTGCAGCCGTTGCTTGCCTCGCCGATGATGCGGCTTTTGTTGTAGCCGTCGGTGGCGAGCTCCAACTCCTCGGCGGTGAAGATGCGAAAAGTTGGAGGATATATGTTGAGTTCCGTCAGACGTTGCCGGAGGATTCGGCCGCCGTTTTGTTGGAAGAAGTTGTCGTTGATCCCCCACATTAATTAAATAATAGGATTTCGGGCAGCAGAGATATAGAGAAGGTAGATATAGCTTAAGGCAGGTTATCTGCTGCCATGCCGTTCTCTTTATATGCAAATTCTGGTCAGACGGAGAAAATGGGCGAGGTGATCGGCGAATTCCTCAACTCCTTGCTTCCTAAGTAAGATTAGTGGCAAATGCTGATTATAGGATTTAATTTCTATAATAATATTTCTTCATTATTAAACAATTATATGCTATACAAATACTTTCTCACACATCTTGAAAACATTAAACAAAATTGCATTACTTTAATACATACCATAGAAGTCTGTCATATTTAATTAATTACAAATTTAAGGCAATATTTTCTCTTTCTGATCCTTTGCCGCTTCAGCATAAGTTTCTTCTTCTAAAGAGCCGAGCGGAGCAGCGATGGCAGGAACCGAATCCTTCGAAGCCTCCATTAATGCATATTCCCTCCTCCTTTCTTTTGGAAATTTCTAATTAAGTAGATCGATCAAAAATAAAATAAAATAAAATAAAAGTTATTTATGTATGGAAATAATAAATATTAGTAAGTAATATTTTAAAGCTGAAAGAAATTGAGGAATAACTCACAAGTCCATACTTTGCTTCAAGTAACGGTTTTACTTTCTCTTTATCTTTTTTAATAATTCTCCCGAACTCTACGTAGCTGGTTACATCATACGAAGACCGCATCGTTCTGTTCGTCTCGATCTCTCTATAGAACTGCATGCAACATTGAAATAATTAATAAATAATTATAATGTTAATTTGTAGAAATTTTAAAAATTTTAAGAGCAAATTCTATATGATTTGCAAGCATGCATGCATGTATTAGGGACAATTCTTATGAATTTACATGTCTAACTCCTAAACTTTGTCTTTGTTTTTGTTTTTTTACATTTCAAACACTTGAATTAATCTTTATTATCATGTCAAAATACTGTTACCATTAACTTTTTTAAAAACTAAAATTAATATAGCTTTTTATGCGTAAATATAATATTATTAATGCAAATATCCAAGTTTATGCATTAGATATGTAAATACATTGAAAAATTTGTGGCTTGAATATATAAATCATCCAAAACTATA
>NEWO01000058.1:407927-539374 GCA_003013225.1 Phalaenopsis aphrodite | reverse complement strand
ATATATATATATATATATATATATATATATATATATATATATATATATATATATATATATATATATATATATATATATATATATATAAGAGTTAAGCGACCATATTAGCAAACAAATCAACAAAAAAGACACGAGTGGAAGATATAAAAATATCACTGGAATAGGGACATTTATACATACCATGTACACAATTCTTTTGTATTTACTATTTACATATCTAGCTAACACCTAAACATTCATATTTACATGCATATCCCTCAAATCCTTAATATCACAGGATAAAAAATACATACCGCCATTAAAATCTTTTTAAGAGTAAAATACATCTTTTCATACAAAATTTATGATACTGAGATGTTATAAGTGTAAATATCAAAGATTAGAAGTTAGTTATGTAAATACATAAGAATTGTGTGGTGTGTGTAAGTTTCCCAAAATATTATTACAAGTGACCCGAACAAAATTATAATTAAGAAACAAATTAAAAAAAAAGTTATTAAATGAAACTTTAACTGTATCTTTTTGGCCTGATGTTCTAGGTTTACTTATTCTTTCCCAGCCGGGAGGCAGCCATCCCAAATTTGAAATAGGTCTCCCTCTTCTTGGGGCCTGTCCGCTACTCTCCGCCTGCTCTTCTTCATTATTATTATCACTCTTCTTCTTCTTCTTCCTCGAACCTTTTTCCCTGCCCCCCATAATAGTTTCCTTCAGCTGCTTCAGCTGATCATCTCTCCTCATAAGATTAAACCAGGACGCAGCTAAGAACTTCTCTACTTTAGACTTGGGCGATAATGATTCTCTGGGGGAGGATGCCATATATTTTAAACGAGAGAGAGACAGAGAGAGACAAAGAGATAGGAAGGGAGGGAGAAGATAAGTGTATGTGTTTATATGGACAGAGGGTCAAATAATATGAGGGAAAGGATCAAGCCATGAGAGAGTGTTTTTGGAATATCTATAATATTAATGCGTGCATTTATGAATTAGTTTAGGAATGGGATTTTAATGGGAATCCATATATTAGGTTTGCTATGGGGAGTGGATTCTGTCTATTGCAGTTACAAAATTGGATTGTACAGTCCGAAAAAAGAAAATAATGCACATATATATATATATATATATATATATATATATATATAGACACACGCACACATAGATAGATATAATGTATGTATGCATGTATTTATGTATATGTGTGCATTTGATATTTTTTAGAAAAAAATAGAGTGAGTCTATAGATGTAAGGCTCTTGGCTAATCATGCACAAATGCATATTTTAAAGTGGCAAATATTACATAATCCATGAATGAGGATTTTTAAATTCAATTCAAGAATTCATTTAAAGAATTAAGAAGAAAAAAGTGTGTAGATATTAATTAGTGTTTGGGCAAGTCGAGATGAATCATCCTTTATGAGACAGATCAATGTACTGTAAAGAGAAGTCAAGTATAAAGTGCTCTGTTTTTTATGGAATTTGAAACTGTTGATATAACTAGTTGATATGCCATTCTTGGCGTTGGGTGTAAAAACCTTCGAGTTTTGAGTAAACAATCAAAATTTATGCTACATTTATCTCAAGAAAAAAGTTAAAAAATTTGGAGACTTATTCTTCAAAACTTTAATTGGACAAATTGATTTTTTTTTATTTAATTTGCTAAGGCTGTTGGGAAGTATAATAAGGCGAACGAAAAGTCAGTAATTAGAAAAGTTTTAATTGAAAAACAGGGATAAAAAAGTTAGCACATAAACTACTAAGGTCACAACAAAGCAGGAAAAGTTAGCCATTTTTTATTATCATTTTAAAAATGGGGTTTATTTATTAATATAAAAAAGGGATACAGATCAGACAGGAGACCCCTACAACACTCAATATAACTCACTCAAGAGAAACAAGACCAATGGGGTTAAACTTACTTAACTAAACTGACACAAGCACTACAACTCGTTCCGTAAACTAGACTGAATGAGCATGTGGAATTGGTAAAAAACACTGGTTGTTGGATCTCAAATTACCTTTTGAAAATACATGACTCCAGAGTTAGATCCCAGAACCAACACCTTCGTGACCGAATCCTCAAGAGTTAGGGTGCAAGTGAGTCAAGTGATCTTGAGCTCGACTCGATAAGTGGCTCTTGAACTGAACTCGATGAGCTAACAAGGCAAGCTCAACCCAATCCTAGCTCAGACTCCTTAGCTCGCAAGCCGACTCATTTAAAAACATATTAACATAAATTAAACTCAAAATATATTAAATTTCAAATTTTTATCTTTTAGGCATTAAAAATGTTATTTTTTTTTTAAAATTATATATTAAGTAATTTCGTTAATTTTTTATAAAAATATTTTTTCACTTTATATTAAATAAGAAAACTTCAAACTTTAAAATTAATGAAGCTCAAAGTGAAGCAGACTCGCGAGTCGCGATGCAGTCGTGGTTAGATGGAACTGGGACTGGGAAGGCAACGACGGGATCGCGGCGTGGAGAGAACCGAAACTCCCATCTTTCTCCTCCTGCCGCTCCGATCCAACCCGAAACCCTGAAGGAAGGTAACTTCACACCTTCATTTTCGCGGGAAGCGCTCGTCCTCGTCCTAGTGTCGTCCTGGTTTTAAATGCGCAGCGCCAAGATAAATCCACCGATTCGGAGGATTTAGTGAATCCCGTATTTACCGCAGCCTTCGAATTTTTGTTCAGATTTACCACTGATTCTACCGGAAAATATTGTAACGTAATCCAGCTTTGTTATCAGCGTGCCCCTCAGCTCAATCTTGATAAGCCTTCGCCGTCAATTATTCATGGGAACTTCGAAGACTGAGAATCTTAATGTCAACCTTAGAAAACATCATCGAAATGAAAAGGGAGAGACTCATTATTACAATCTCTTCTCGTCGGAGAAGAGGATCTTTGCCTTTTGCCTGGCATTCCGAGCTCTCAATTCTTTTTTGGTGCAGACGTACTTCAATCCCGACGAGCACTGGCAGGCCCTTGAGGTAGCCCATCGGATGGTATTCGGGTGTGGTTTAGACCTCAAACTCTTTCAATTTATGAAGTTCTGCTAAATCTAAGTTACCTTTTTGCGTATTCCTTGGATTCATTTTCATAGTTTTCTTGGATTGAGAGTGTAGTTACGGGCACCTCACTTGGGAGTGGAAGAAGGGAATCCGTAGCTACCTTCACCCATTGGTTTTCGCTGTGCTTTATAAAGCCTTGGCCTTTCTTCGATTGGATAGTCCATGGTTTATGGTGAGAAATCTGCAATGCCATATGCAATACTCGCATCTTTTTCTCTAGTGTTCGAGTTTTGATAATACTCCATGTTGTGTTTTTTACAATTTGCTGTTGACCTTAGGCGCTGTTAATGGTTCTAGTTTTGGAAGATTTACATACATACCACTCAATTTTTATGCATTTTCATATTAAACACCTAAACTTCAATTATTGCATTTATGCCACATTTGCTATGCATAAAAAGGTGTATTTTACCTTTTGAAAATTAAAAAGGTGATATTTTTTATTTGATATGAAAGATTTGGTTGCTATATGTGCAAAAAGTTAAGTTTAGGTGTTAGCTGGTTAGCTTTTCAGTAACAAGTCTGTTAGCTTTGACAGTTTCTCAATGATTGATTACACATACACTCACATCCTAAACCAAAGATTTTGTTCTTGTCAACAAAATTTTTGAACGACCATTAATTGTTACAGTAAGATTTGTTTTTCCTGATAGAATATTGGATTATAGCTTTCTAAATTGCCTCTACCATTTAAATTCTTTTGCAGTTTTACACAAGCATGCAAAATTAGGAATAATTATAAAAAGGTGGTTATATTAGACTCAAAGAGAGGGAAAAATAGCACATTTTGAAGATAATATTGTGGAAATAATCTGGATGGTTTGGGCATGCACAATAACGGGTAAACGACGGATCACTAAGACTGAAAAAGAAAATTAATGTTGAAGATATGGGAAGGAAAATGGGTAGACTAAATGTAACACATGTTCTGCAAAAAAAATTAGGGAAATTTAAATACATTCCAAACAATTCTTATTTATTTACATGCCTAGCATCCAAAGTTTGAAATTTATATTTTTCGTGCTTTGGTGTCATCAACCTATGCATGAAAAGGTGCATTTCACTTTAAAAAAGTTAGTAATAGTGGTAGTTTTGATGCACAATGCTAAAGATTTAAATGATGTATATGTATATATTGAAGCTTAGAAGTTAGATATGCAAATGCAGAAGAATTGTGTGGTATGTATGTAAATGCCCCAAAAATTATGTAAATGAGAGTAAACACCTTATGCAGCATTCATCAAGACTAAATGTATAACGAGGAGTCATGAAGTCTACTTCAATAATTGGCATAAGTAGCGATGATGATAGCGTCACATTTTCTAGGTTGGTAGATGTGGTCATGTGTGCATCTATACGTGATCATGCTAATATGATTTTATAAGTGTGCTGTACTGATTAAACAAGATGTAATTACTTGTGTCTTCTACATGGTTTGAAGGACTGGTTTTTGTATGGTTTTATTTACTGATATCTCTATTCAGTTGCAGGAACTGTTCAATAATTTGAATTACTATAAGTTTTGGTTGGTGTGCCTTTATGATTGTATGACATACATATAATAAACTTCTAGTTTAAAGGTTACACATGAAAATATGTCTATTGTTTTGAGTTTTTCATTTTCACGTATAATCATGCCCTTAATGATTTTAGATGCGGACTCCACGGCTTTTTCAGTCCGTGATTTCTTCTGTTGGGGACCTTTATCTGTACAAGCTTTCACGAATAGTCTTCGGTGATCGGGTTGCAAAATTTGTTGTATCCTTTTTTATTCTTATTTTTGTTTATCCAAGTAGGATTAATGACAATCATTCTTTTGTTAGAAAAGGTAAAGTCCTTAACTTTGTTTTGAAAGCTATTTTCTCAATTATCAAACTGGTTCATGTTCTTCTGCATGCCAAGGACATTTTCGAATAGCTTGGAAACTGTATTGACTGTCACAGGTCTCTATTATTGGATTTCTTTCCTTGGGAATGCCAAGCATGCACCATTTTTCTCTAGGAAGAAGGCTTTGTTTATATCAGCACTAGCTTGTGCAATCCGACCTACTAGTGCTATAATATGGCTTTATGTTGGATTTTTTGATTTATTTGGAATACAAAAGAAGCTTAGATTCCTATTTCTTGAGGTACTATCTATAGGGTAAGTAGTTACTTCAATAATTTTACCTTTTCCTCATATTATTATATAGAGTGCATTACTATGTTGATATTTTTTTATTGAAAAAATGTTTTGCCTCTTTTTTCTAGATTTAAAATGAATTAGTTAGTTTTCATTTTTTAGAATTTTTTTTTCTAGCATGGGCTGGATTCATGGAAATCTTGCAAAACATTTTAGATGAAAACTTAACAAGTTTAATTAGCTGCTTATACTTAAGTAATATCTGTCATTCAAATGAGTAGTTTTTACATGGCTTACCCACAACTTGATGACCATCTTACCTGATTGTCTGTATTATGTTAACTCACACAATAAGTCTTCCCGGGTCTACCTCTGCCTTTCTTAACATAAGTCGAATATAAAACTTCTACTCTCCTAATCGGATCATCAGATGGTCGACGTTTAATGTGACCAAATCATCTAAAACGACTTTCTCTAATTTTGTCCGTCACAACCCTATCATGGATGTATTCATTTCGCATTTTGTCTCTAAGTGTAAAGACACTCATCCACCTAATCATTCTCATCTCGACAACACATAATTTAGTATTATGCTTCTTTTTTAAAGGCCAAAATTTAGCGCCATGGAGCATTGCAGGTCTCACCACTGTCTTATAAAATTTTCCTTTTAGTCTAAGTGGTATTTTTCTATCACACAAAAGGTGCAAAGCATTCCTCCACTTCAACCAACCAACTTGAATTCTACTATTAACATCCCCATCTATATCACCATCACTTTGAACAATTAAATCGTTCACACCTTTTAATGATTTGATCACCCAAAATTACACTTCTGTCACTATAGCTACTACTACTAAAATTTCATTCCATGTATTCAATTTTAGTTCTGCTCAAATGAAAGCCTTTAAACTCCAATGTAGACCTCCATAATTCAAGTTTTTCTCGGGCTTTTTCTCTCGTTTTATCCACGAGAAGGATATCATCAACAAAAAACATATACTAAGGTACATCCTCCTGTAAATGTCCATTAAGACCATCCAAAACTAAAGCAAAAAATTAAGGGCTTAAAGCCGATCCCTGATGTAATCCAACAGAAATAGGAAAATATTTGGTCATTCCTCCTTTAGTTCGACCACAAGTAACAACTCTAGTATACATATCTTTAATGAATTGAATATAAGTCATATCAACACCTTTCTTCTCAAGAACTCTCCAAAGGATATCTCTTGGAACCTTATAGTAAGCTTTTTCTAAATCAATAAAAATCAATTGTTGATTCTCTTTATTATCTCTGAATTTCTCCATCAAACCTCTCAATAAACTTATAGCTTTCATAGTAGACCCTGCCTGGCATAAACTGTAATAGCCTTCATTTAAATTCTTAGCTTTCTATGCAACTCCAATAAACTTCAGTGAATCAAATCAAAATTTGATGGCTAACTTGGCATAGAAATTTTATTCTCTCTTTTCTTCTGCAGTCTTTTGATTTACAGACTTTTATTCATTAAAATTTTAATTCATACAAATCACAGATGGATAGATGTATAATGAATATACCTCAATGGTAGGAGGAGGATGCTTTAACGTTATTTAGGAGCTATTGTTAATGTCTCTCTCTGAAAAAGAAGATCAAGCATTAGGGATCGAGCACAGGGGCGTTGACATGACAAATGACAAATGACAAGTGACAAGAACACAACGACATCAATTGAACGTTCCAACATAGCGCAAGGGGGTGTTGCATTTGTGCAAATGTTGGAAATTGTGTTTATGCAGGGTTATATACAAAAATGCACAAATTTTAACTAATCTATTTTGGGTTGTGCCTATAGGGTTACATGCCTAGTGTTCCTATTATGGATTACTGTTGCATAAACATGATATTTTAAATAATATTTTAAAATTTAGCAAATCACACTATATCAATTTCCCTGCCTACAAAAAGACATACTCCAAATGGTAGAAATGTTGTTGGAGAAAGATTTGAATATCCTTGACTATTCAATTGAGTTAGCAAAATGCATCCAATGGGAAATCCACTTAGAGAAGTGAAATAAATGAAAAATCCATTTCGATGAAGATGATATAAGGGTGAATGCAAAATCATTAGCACCATTGAAGAAGGCTCTCATTGTTGACCTTAAAGAGCATCAGCACTGCTCTAGGAAAGCATCCCTGTATATTTGGATGTCTTTATAGATAGTGTTGGTTGATATGAATCCAATCCTCTTATTTTTTTATTATTGACTAGAAGATATTGAATTTTTTTTTTGTCCCTCATTTGTGCTTATTGTTTTATTTGGTTGGCCAAATTGGTTTGGGATTTTTGATTTGGTTAGGACTTGACGTCGTTAGAAAAAATTGTGGAGGAAAATATTCTAGAATGAGATCAGGATGAAAAGTTTGAATCCTAACTTGAATAGTTATGGAAATTCATATTCCAAATCGAAATTCAAAAATGAAATTAAAATTTTAAATTGAAATATAAACAAAAGATAAGTTTAGAGGTTTCAATGGAGGAACCTTGAGGTAAGGATTTTGTGGAAGGAAGATAAATTGGGGTTTGTGAGGGATTTAAGTAGAGGAAAAATAATGAGTGATTTGTTACTAATAAGGGGCGAAGGATGTCTGGGTATTTTCATGGAATTGTGATTGTTTACTATTTTTTTTTTCACGTTATACTAGAACTTTTATTGTTTAATGTTGAAGAGGAGTGTTGAAATAAAGATCAATACTTTGATCTCTATTAGAACATCCAAAGTTATGGAGATTTTACCATCAATTCTCATGGAATGTTGGAGTCATTATTTAAATTGCACAATTTGAGGCACGCCCCAATGCAATTTGAAAGCAAAAGGCTTTGAGGCGTGCACCTTAAGTAGCTCGAGAGAGGCATACACCTCACATTGGCGACCCGACTCAAGGCGTGCTTCGCCTTATTTTAGCTGAGGCATGCGTCTCTCGCATTTAATTTTTTTTTCTCCCATATATTAGACGGTTTTAATACGAACCTAAGCACACTCTCACATGCAGAGCTCCCCTCTCCTCTATCAAGCTTCCAAGCATTGCTACCTTTTGCTTACTAGTTGTTGCTTTCTACAACTACCGTCGCAGCCGCCTGGTGCCATCATTCTTACTCCAATTGTCGCTAGTCACTCCTACTGCACTGTTGTTGCTTGTTGCTTCGGCTTTTGATTATTTATTACGTTTTTATTTTGATCTATGTATGCTATTATGTTAAACAATAGGAGTGAGAGAAATCTACTGTGCTAAACTCATCTTATGTTTTGCTTTGATATTTTATGTTTTATGTCAGTTTGATGGCTTGATCAATCAATGTTTACATTATATTTTTATTTTGTGCAAGTTGTTACATAATATTTCATAACTAACATAATTAATTATTTTATATAAACACAATTTGTCCTTTTTTGTCATGCTAGAATGTTAATAGGTATTTATTTAATATAAATATAAGTTATGATGCTGATGTATTATTTTTATCCCATTATTTTGACTTACGCAAATTTAAAACTACGAGGCTTATGCCTCAGACCGCCTCAAGGCTTTCGACTTGTCTCACGAACGGAAATGTCTCAACACCCAGTTGCACAATTTTAAACTTTAGTTGGAACATATGCTTTGATACTAAATGATGACATGATGGACAACCACATTTATGATTGTGGTTGAACTTTGATATTGTGATGTTAATGAAGATTTGATATTGAGAGAAAATGGAGTGATAACTAGAAAAAAATGGATTGAGAAGAAGAGTGGAATGGATGTTGCAGGAGAATATGTTCAAGCATAAGAATAGTGAAAGAAAGAAACTTATACTTAAGAGAAAAGCGAGAATTGATTTCTATAGAGGATGCTAAAAGATGACATATCTTTCTATCATCATCAACAACTCTTACAATCAGAATCTTATTATTCATAATAGTTATCCTAATTTTGGAGGACAATCTGAACCTAATTAAAATTATAAAATTTCAAGTGTAAGAACAAAAGATGGAATTAAATAATACTCACTAAAGTGACGAAGACTAAAGTGACAAAGACTATGATTCATGACTAAAGTTTCAAATGGAAATCCTACATTGCATCATTTAGAAAGGTAGAGTTTTTTACGGGGCAATCAATTTTGTTTGAACTCACTCAATGATTATTTGAATTTTAATCTATAAATCTAAATTAATTTTCTTACTTGAGGATTGCTTACTTGAAATTAGTTCAAAATAACTCGAACTTGGATTCTAATCATATAAAATTTCACATTAATGTGGCTTCAATCATATATGCGCGAATTCATATAATAAATTTTTGAAATTAAGCGACTTAGCTGGACTTAACTAAGAAATTTAATCAGAATCAATCATTTTAGATCAATTTGAGTTTTTTAACTAAACTTGAAATTATGATTTATATTTGGAGTTGCGACTTGCTTGAACTCTTCTTGAGACCAGCCATAATTTTATACACACGTGAGATATCAAATGAGATTGCACAGTGATTCATAGACAACCTCTTAACCGTATTGTGTAAGTCCACATTGATAGGTAAAAAAGGGTTCAAAAAGGTTCTTAATAATTTTTAAGTAGGTTCTCTATTGTTATCCCAATTAATTAAATGTGCATCAAGAGTTATTTTACACTACAGATAACTTCTCTGTTTTCTCCTTTTGTTGTAAGCATCAAGTTCTCCCTATATTTTTTAAGCTTTCTTCTTTGGACATGAGCAAAGTGTTGTTCTTTGCAATTGGTTTGCTGAAATTAACTGTAGATTCACACATATTTTTTTTTTTGGCTGATTCGATGTTGTTCTTTGCTCTGGAATGAGCACAATTAGCATTAAGACAGGAAAAAAAAAATAAAATCAAGGGAACAAAAAAAAACCTTTGAGCAGCAGCTAAGCAGGGTCTATACTTTAGCGCTTAGAATTGTATCACATGCCTTTTGATATAGTTTTAGTGGGCAATACCGTGATTTTCTAATTTTTCCGGTGGTTAGGGACTTCACTGTCCTTCAAGAGGGCTTAGATTTGTAGCCATGCGGTTTTGGAATTTCTGCTCAGTATTCCCAATCAAAAAAGCAATGGAGAAAATATGCAACTTTTGCACAAATGGGAGAAGATTCGTAGATAATGAATAAAAAGAAATATTTTTTGGGAAGAATTTTTATTAATTTGCTTTTAGAAATTCAAGCATTAAATTGGCCTTTACAATAGAGATTGATTTAATTTATATACCCAATTAGACTCCCAGAAAAAAAAAAAATCTATAACAACAAACTAACTAAATTCAAACTAAATTATATTTCTGTCACGAACTATTATAATATAAATTAAAATTCATGTACAAATTTATTCAGAAAGTTAAAAAATCAAATTTAAATTCATAAAAAATTTATTCAAATTCTTAAAAAAATCAAATTCATTTTTTTTATGCTGTAATTTGAAAATTTATCCAACCATATATTTTTTGGAGAATTGATCACCCTTTTATGATGCCGTAAGGATGATATAATCATGTCTGCAAACTCCTTGTGACTATTCTATTTATTCTCAATTACATGATCTGAGAATCACTACTTTTAATAACTTTCTTTAATAAAATTTGTTGGGCCTTAAACCTTCAGTGAATATGATTCTTTAAATCATTTTATGATTTGATGCCAAACTACAAAGATAGTTTTGTCTTATGGGCATCTTTCATGTGGATGGCTGGATTGATTATTCTCTTCATGATCTGATCCTCGAATCGCTTGGAAGATATCAGATGGTTGGAGAAGCCGACACTTGCATACTAGTATTTATGAATAAATGAAATATTGAAGAATTTGTTAATTTTAGGTAACTTATGAGTTGTACCTGTCGATCGCTTTATCTCGAAAAGGTGGGTCGTTTGGATTTAATTTAATTGGTATGTATGATTATGATTATATATTTTGAGGAAATAATACTTAAATTTTGAAAAGTGAAACCGAACGGGCCTCACGTATTTGATAGTTTAGGAGGCTGAGCGCGATACTACAAGTAGTACACTATCCCGAAGGATGTGCATTCAACTTGTTGACAGACTTAACAACCTAAATTAAAAGATCTTTGACGTCCGTTTGGTCTGCGAAATATTTTTATAAGCCAAAAAGTTCCCCTATTTAACATGAAAGGGTTTATTTTAAGCTGGGTTCTTAATTTCTCTATAGAGGTAAGCCCTTATAGTTAATTACATCTTACATGACTGAAATCACTTAAGAAGACTCTCGATTAAGAACAGTGGTTCTGTCTTCAAGATTGTAATGTTTAGGTTTCCAATGATAATTATGAGGAAATCAAGGGAGAAAGACTCAAAATATGAACAGTTATTTTCATGAGTCAATGAAGTGAAAGGTAGGGGATGTCACAAATCCAGGGAGAACCCCGGTGACTTCCCAACTATCCTACGATTGGACCTTAACTCTGTTGACCTCATTTTGAGGTCATTACTCTTTTTACTAGAGCCTAGGATCTAGCTCTAGGAGTTTCTATTGACCATCTTAGAAAACTAGAATTGAGACCCATATTTTTTTAGAAATTTCAGACACTTCCTATTTTCATGTGATGTCTAGCATTTATGGTCTCAAAACCATCGTCTTATGGACGAGCGGTTAAGGGCTATTGTGTGGAGACTCAGATAGAAGTTTCCAATAGGACCTCAAGCCCTAGGAAAACCTCCTCATGACTTATCGTCACACACACACACCAAATGCACAAAATTCACAAAATTGCACGAGATCGTACTTAAATTGAGCTTAAAGGATGGGTGAAAATGCAAAATTCTCCGGACGATCTCCAATGACAAATTGGATCGCTCTAACACGTTCGAGACACTAATTTTAGTAGGAAAGGTCACCCATATTGCCATATTTCTGACACGAGCAAAATTGCACGCAAATCGATAAATTCATCAAAACGACATCCGATGGCAAAACTGACCACGTCAGCACGTCTAAAACATCAAAATTACCTAAAAAAACATTCAATTTTCTACAATCTGACACATGAGTGAAAATGCATAAATCAAATTTTATTTTAAAAATATTAAATACTTTTATATTTTTATATTATTATTTGTAATAAAGTTTTTAATCCTAAACCCTACCCACACGTGGCATCCTTGTTTCTTTTTCTTTTTTCGACCGAGAGCTGCTCGGGCGTGCCCTAGCTCCTGCGACTCGTTTCTCAGGCACGGTTTGATCGCAGCTCGCCTCCTCTTCCGCATCTCCTCGGTCACACGCGGAATTACTCTCCCTCACGCACGACATTCCTCTGTCTTTCGCGCATGTGACTCGCCTCTTCGAGCTCCGCACGACCGAGCGACTCACCAGTTGATGTCTGCCGTGTGCCCGATCCCTTCTTCTCGAGGCTGCATTTCCTCCTGCCTTAAGTGCTCCTTTTTCCTTTATGTGATTCGTCCATCAGTGAGGCTGGTAAGTGGCTGTTCCTCTCTCCTTTCTCTGCTATAAAAACCCCACTTTGGGGAGGTCTAGGGTTGGCCGAAAATTTTGAAGAGGGTAGAGGTGCTGCCAAAATTTCCCCTCATCTCCTTGTTGGATTTTCTTTGATCTGTTCATTTCCCGTGTGCTTGAGGCCTTCTTGGAAGTGTTGTGGGAACTTTCAGGGCTGGAATTTCGGTGGAGCTTACTTTCTTTTTGGAACTTTCGTTTTAGGTTTTCTTGCTTTCATCATTTCTGATTTAGTTGTTAGTTGGGTTAAGCTCCTTATAACTTTCCTCTTCTTTGGCAGTTTGGTTATGGCAAGCTTCGTATCATGGGAGTCATTCTTCTTATTCTTTACATAACTATGAACTTGCAAAAATATGAGAAGTGTGATACCCTCTCTTATGTGAAGATTTGAAAGTTCCTACTTGGAATTTGGAAGACTTGTTAGTTTGTTTCGGGGAACTCTTGATACATGTCACTTAACTCCTGTGTTTTTACACTTCTTTCATTTGAACTTTAATCATTTACATACATGCCACTCAATTCTTATATACCTACATATCTGACACATGGGTTTTGATAAAATTATTCTGAGATTTGCATTTTCTGAAATCATCAAGGACATTCTTCTTATGGATTAAGGCTTTAGTCTCTTGATGTTGAAGTAATCAGGATGCGTGCACATTCGCTTTATCTTGCTTAAGGGTTTACTTGGTGTTTAAAAATTGAACTTAAACCAAAGTCATTTGAAAATGCAAATTAAATTTGTGATTACTTGTTGATGGATTTTCGATGCCATGATACTTTTCCTGCTGAGGAATTTTGCTAAATCCTGCTCTACAATTCATTTAAATAAAATTTTCCTGTTGAGAAACTATTAAAACTAATATTAGGATAGAATCTTAGAATATATGTACTCTCAATGCTAAATTAATGAAATTAGTTGATATTATGATTCATACAAAAATTAATATCTTATGTATTCAAGAAACTAAGTGGGTTGGAGAAAATGCTAAGGAGATTGATAATTTAAGTTTTAAACTTTGGTATTCTGGTAAGAGTCACATTAGAAATGGTGTTGGTGTAATTATAAATAAGAGTTTGAAAGATAATGTTGTAAAAATTAATAGAGTTGATGATAGAATTATAACCCTTAAGATTATCATTGATATTAAGATTTTTAATATTATAAGTGTTTATGCTCCTCAAGTAGGTTTAGATACAGGGTCTAAAGATAAATTTTGGAATGACTTAGAAATGATACCTCTTGAAAAAGATTTTTTATTGAAGGAGATTTAAATGGACATGTCGGTTGAGTGGTAGAAGATTTCAGAAATATTCATGGTGACTACAGTTTTGGAGTAACTAATGAAAAATGTAGAGCTATTTTAGATTTTACTTTAGCGTATGATTTTATTATTACTAATACTTTATTCAAGAAAAGATATGAACATCTTATCACTTATAAGAGTGAATCTAATAAAACACAAATTGATTATTTTCTTATGAGAAGAAGAGATCATCGCGATTGTAAAAATTGTAAGGTCATTCTAAGTGAAAATTTAAGTACCCAATATTGTTTGTTAGTTTTAGATTTTAAGATTAAGAGTTGTAAAATAAAAAATACTAGGACTCATCATTGCAAAAATTAGATAGAGAAACTTAAAAGATACAAATAAAATTATATTTATGAGTAAAATTCAAGATTTCAAAATTTAGGATATTCATGAAGAAGCAAATGTGATGTGAGATAAAGTAACAAATACTATTAAACAAGTAGCAAAAGATGTGCTTGGATAATCAAAAGAAAATGTATTTACGAATAAAAATAATTGGTGGTAGAATAATAATGTGCAAGAAAAGATAAAATATAAGAAGTTATGTTATAAAAATTGATTTAAATGTAAAAGCTTAGAGAACTGAGAAAAATATCAAACGACCTGCAAAGAGTCTAAAAGAACAATCTGTGACGCTAAAAATTCTATTTTTAATGATCTTTATAATAGATTAGATACTAAGGTGAAAAATATATGTATAAACTAGCCAAACAAAGAGAAAAGAAAAGTAAAGATTTAACTCAAGTAAAGTGTATTAAAGATGAAAGTCAAAAAGTACTTTTCTTAGAAAAAGATATTCAACATAGGTGAGTTAGTTACTTTGATAAACTTTTTAATGAAGTTTCTGAAAATACGATCGACCTTAGTGATTTTAATATCGTGAATAATAATGAAATGTTTCATTTTTACCGTCGTATTAACAAAAAAGAAGTTGAGGAGGCTTTAAAGAAAACCAAGGGTGGAAAGTCTGTAGGACCTGATGATATCCCAATTGAAGTGTGGAAATATTTGAGAGATTTGAGAGTTTCTTGGCTTACTAAACTTTTTGATATTATTTTAAAAACTAAAAAGATGCCTGAGGAGTGGAGGAAGAGTATTTTGGTCCCCATTTTTAAGAATAAAGGGGATGCACAAGAGTGTGCAAATTATAGAAGAATTAAGTTGATGTGTCATACTTTAAAATTATGAGAGGGTAATTGAACATAGGTTTAGACGTATCACAAAAATTTCTCATAATCAATTTGAATTTATGTCGGGCAGGTCTACTATGGAAGCTATACATTTATTGAGAGGTTTGATGGAGAAGTTCAGAGATAATAAGGAGAATCTACATTTGATTTTTATTGATTTAGAAAAAGCTTACGATAAGGTTCCAAGAAATATCCTTTGGAGAGTTCTTAAGAAGAAATGTTTTGATATGACTTATATTCAAGTCATTAAAGATATGTATACTAGAGCTGTTACTTGTGTTCAAACTGAAGGAGGATTGATAAAATATTTTCCTATTTCTGTTGGATTACATTAGAGATCGGCTTTAAGCCCATATATTTTTGCTTTAGTTATGGATGGTCTTACTGGACATCTACAGGAGGATGTACTTTGGTGTATGCTTTTTGCTGATGATATTCTTCTTGTGGATAAAACGAGAGAAAAAATCTAGGAAAAACTTGAATTATGCAGGTCTACATTGGAGTCTAAAGACCTTCGTTTAAGTAGAACTGAAACTGAATACATGGAATGTAATTTTAGTAGTAATAACTTTAGTGACAGAAGTGTGACTTTGGGTGATCAAATTATTAAAATGTGTGAACGATTTAGATATCTTGGGTCCGTTGTCCAAAGCGATGGTGATATAGATGGGGATGTTAATAGTAGAATTCAAGTTGGTTGGTTGAAGTGGAGGAATGCTTCAGGCCTTTTGTGTGATAGAAAAGTACCGCTAAGACTGAAAGAAAAATTTTATAAGACGGTGGTGAGACCTGCAATGCTCTATGACGCTGAATGTTAGCCTTTAAAAGAGAAGCATAATAATAAGTTAAGTATTGCCGAGATGAGAATGATTAGGTGGATGAGTGGCTTTACACTTAGAGACAAAATGCGGAATGAATATATTCGTGACAGGATTGGTGTAGCTCCTGTGATAGACAAAATTAGAGAAAGTCGTCTTAGATGGTTGGTCACATTAAACGTCGACCATCTGATGATCCGATTAGAAGAGTAGATGTTTTAGATTTGACTTGTGTTAAGAAAGGCAGAGGTAAACCTAGGAAAACTTGGGATTATTGTATTAAAAATGATCTTAATTTACTAGAACTAAATGAAAACATGACACTAAATATGACGCAATGGAGAAAAAAGATTCATGTAGCCAACCCCATGTAGTGGGATTAAGGCTTTGTTGTTGTTGTTGTGGTTTGGTTTGTGGATTTTGTGAGATTCTTTGATGAAGTTTTGGAAGGGTCGTTTCTAATTTTGGATTGAGACCCTCTGTTAGATATCAATCTATTTCAGGGTTATGGATTTAATTTAAGTTTCTTTTCGAGCTTATTTTTATATTATATAAATTTGAATTTAAACTCATGGGAATGAATGGTTATGCGTGCAAGTCATCATTTGATCTTTCTTGTCCGGTTGCTAGATGTTATCGCTGTTTTGGAAGTGGGATTTAAAGCACTCTTTTGGTGATGTTCAATACTTGTACCTTTGATGTCCGATTTGCAAAATCTGAAATTTTCGGTGGTTAATTTGTAAAATTTTGAGACCGTTAGTGTTCAATTTGAAAAAAATCTGAAATTGTCGGGTGGCTTGTTTGCAAAATCTGAAATTTTGTGTGGCATAAATGTAAAAGTTGAAGTATAGGTGTGAATATAATGAGACCTTTACATGCTTACCACCTGATTTTTATATACTTATATACCTCATACTAAAGCTCCAATATTTACAAACATGTTGTGCAATTCTTTTAGATTTTTATGCTTACCCTCACATACATTTTCTAGTGCACCTGAAGATATTTCCTTTCTCTTTTAAAATATGTGGAAGTAAAAGTTTATGTCTGCCTTTGAGATATCATCCTGGAAAGCTTCTTGAATCAATAAGATGAAGTGTAATCTGACTGCTTTCTCTTGCTTTCTGATTCGAAATGCATGATAAAGGAAATTTTGGAACATTTTCTGTGGTTGCCATGAAATGATAGTTGCCTATTTGAAATATATGAAATGATGGTTTATGTTTTGATTCCAAGGCTTTCTATTATTGTTATCTTTATTCAATCAAATGCTGAAATTCATTTCGAAGCTTGATGACATGTTGGCTATAATGCATATTTGTATGTTTCTTGTTATTTGACCCCATTCGAAACATATGTTGGCACGACATTTTAGAATATAAAGCTCCAAGGGAAAATATTTTCAGTTTTTGGCCCACTTGAAGGGCTCGGTTTTGACTCTGTTTTGTCTTTCTTGTGGGTTGAGTTTGCCCATATGCCGGGTTTGGTTTGAGCTCTTTGGGAATCAAATTATGGATGAAAACATTTTCTGTTTTCGGCCCACTTGAAGGGCTTGGTTTTGGCTTTGTTTTGTCTTTCTTGAGGGCTCGGTTTATCCATATGCCGGGTCCGGTTTGAGCTCTTTTGGAATCAAATTATGAATGAAAATATTTTCTATTTTTAGCCCATTTGGTGGGCTCGGTTTTGGTTGGAAGCTTCTATTTAACTTCTCCCAAGATTTTCATTGGTAATCAAGTTTGTGATAAAAAAATTCATGAATTTCAATATCTATCTCTAGGTGAGAATGTTTAATTTGAGCAGTCATGTCTTATAGGATGAAAGTGGGTTCAATCCTAATGATCTATAATAGCTTTTCCATTCACTCTCTTATATATATCAAATACAATGCAATGCACTATTTATGGTGATGTCTTCCCTCCTGTTTTGGCCATGAGCCTTATTTGAGGTATATGGCCTTTATGGCCTTCCTCTTGCTGCCCTACCTGTGAGACTATGTTGTGTTGGTTGTTCTCTTTTGTTGCCCCTACTCGTGGGCCTATGCTGTGTGGGCTTTCCTCTTGCTCCTCTTTACCCGTGAACCTTAACTGGTGACCTCTTTATGTGGTGATTCGCCTCTGCTGATTAATTCCTCTTATTTTTATGACATATGAAAAGCTTTTAATTATGTTGTTTCTTATTTTTCGAGAAATCATGGAGTTGATATAAATTGAATTCATGAAGGGTTTGAAAATTCATAAAATTGTCATTTGGAAAGGATACATTTCTGAGGTTGATCCAATTATATAAAAAAAAGTTGAGAAAATGATATTCTTCTTGGATTGATTCAAGGATATTGAGCCTTCTTTTCTAGGTCTTTTTGCCTTTTTGCCACAGTTTTGAGGGCTGATTCATCATCTGTCTCTTCGACGTTTTAGATGAATCAGTGCCTTCTCTCTCTCTCATCCTCATTTTTATTCTTTTCTTTCCTTGCTTCTTGGTTCGATTTTCTGTGCTTATGTCCTACACATAAGTGCACATGTATAGCCTTTTGCTATATGTGAAACAATCAAGCAAGGTCGCAAGTAGGTCGGTTTTGTTTTGGGGCGTATGGCGATGATGACAAAAACACGCTGGTGGTAGAGCAAAATGATATCTCATCCTACAACACCAGAACTCAATTTTGGGACCTGATGAACTGTAGGATGAAAGTATCATTCACCGACATAAGACTAGAGTGAGACCCGTACCTTCTTAGGTTGTTGGTAGTATTAGGCGCGATGGTGTGATCGACTTGTGGACAACTATATTTTTTTCAAAATTAATAAAACAAATTGATAAGAACAGATATAATATTTATAAAAAAATATTTTCATTATAAAATTAAAAAAAAACTTCTTTTTTGTATGCTTGAAACATACGTGCATGCCAAAACTTAATTTTAAAATATGTTACATTCGGGTTGTCCATTTGTTGATCACCGATCCTGAGCTAAGGAGTACTCTCTTAAGTTAGGTTCAGTACGATATCCTTCTAGTGAAGTGGTAGACTTTATACATCCGGGTGACGGAGTAGTCTTCGACGACCCTCGAATACAAATATATATATTTGAGCCTAGCCCCGACCCGAGTGCTTGCAGTCCCCTCTTTTCGGATTTTTTCATATGTTTTTCTTGAAATTTTTGGACAAAACACTCGTGGTCTTTTCTCAGGGATTTTCCCGAGGTTTTGATAGTTTTATTTAAATTATTACTCGTCAATTTTCCCGAATCTTCGTCGTTGATTTATTTGTTGATTTTCTCGAAGTTTTCAAGCAATGTTTTTTTATTTATACAGTGAATAATAATTAGCTTAAAGGAGCAGCAGACTTCTCAAATTTACAGGTGTAATTTACATTGCACCATTTTTATTTCCTAGCATGTTATACTGTTTTTTCTAATACGTTATACCATTCTTTCAGCATGCTATACTATTATTTCTCTTTACTGTACATTATACTGTTCTTTTCTTTTATACTGCATGCTTTGTTACTTTGATACACACTATACCTTAGTTTAAGAAAACCTAGTGGTTATATAGGAATTAACATCAAACCTGGAGGTGCTACTACAAAGAGCTTTGGAGCCAACACCGTGGGTAGCATGACGAGGAACAACTTCAAGATGAATTATCAACATTAAAACACTTTCACAATACCGATCATTTTCTTTAGTTTAAATAATAACCCAAAAGAGTTCGAGGTGATTTGCTTAGCGCAACATAAACCCTCACATATCACTTTTAGGCTTTTGTACAACCCTGTTGTGCAATTATAAGTCCTAACACTTTATGATTCCGAGGTTACTGTATGGTACGGTGCAAATCCTTCCATCTTTTAAGCTATTTGCACGATCATATATCATGCGAACATAAATCCTAAATTCTAAATAAATTGCAGGATTAAACATTAAACAACACCATTTCAAAGACATAAAGCCAAACAATATGATAATTGGGAGGTCACTGGAGTTCTCCCTGGATCTGTGATACCCCATACCCTTCGCTCCTGTGGATTGTAAAATAATTGTTCTTATTTTGAACCATTTCAATTTGATTTTCCCGTGTCCAATCTTGGAAATCTTAACTTTGAAATCTGGAAAGTAAAACTACTGATCTTAATCGAGAATTTTCTTAAGTGACCCCGTTCATTTACGATGTAATTAACTATAGGAGTTTGTCTCTATAGAGAACTTCAAAGTCAGGTAAAATAAACCTATCTAATCTTTATATTAGGCAGGAGAACTTGTTAGCCTCATATAAAATATTTTGCAGACCAAACCGATGTCACAAATTCTTTATTTTAGGTGATTGAGCCTACTACAAATGATATGTTTATTCTTCGGGATAAGTGTATTATTTGTGGTATCGTGCTTAGTCACCCAAATTATTCAAAATGTGAGACTCGTTTGGTCTCACCTATTTTTAGATTAAAATGTTACTTTTAAAAATCATATTTATATCAAAACTATTTTCATATTTTGCTATATTTTTCAAAACCAAAATTAAAACGACCGACAAACTCTAAGGAGACATCCTACACCTCATTGTCATGGTCTCGATCGTCGCCCTCCGTCCGCTTGCTTCCGCGCTCCGCTTCTTGGGAAAACTACTCTAAGCTCCTAACAGATCAATTATAGGCTCAGAGTTGTGGTGTGTATAAATGTGCAATTGTTGGGTCAGTGGCTCGCTATGGGGTACCTTCTAAACCAGACGTCCTACTGGCCTCTAACCTAAAAGTTCCCTGCAAGTCTGTAAAAACAACATGAATTATAAAAGAGAATATGTTACGAAACGCAATAAACAACAAACAGTAGTATTACAGGCATTAATTATGTGTATATGCAGTAAGGTGTGCAACAACAAGAATAAACAAACCTGTATACCTGACTGGTCTGCCACTCCTGAAAAGATTCGAGAAAAAGCGGTAGAAAACCCACAGTAACTCGAAGAAAATCGTCGAAAACACGAGGAAAATCTGGAGAAAAAAATCACAAGTGCTTTACAATGATTTCGATATAACCGTAGGAAAACACATAAAAATCCGATTTTGATAAAACCGTGAGAAAACACCCAAAAAATTCGAAGAAAAAAAAGAAGAGCGTAAGCATTCGGGTCGGGCTAGGCTCAGAATTAGGTATTCTCGAGGGACTCCAAAGGCAACTATTGGTTACCCGTATGCATAGAGCCCGACATTCAACTAGAAAAGTGTCATACTATACCAACTAGACAAGTGGACAATCAAATTATATTATTTAAAATTTATATTTTAGCATACATATAGGCTTCATGCATACAGGAAAAGTAGTGTCAATTTTGGAAGTCAAAATACTTTAGAAAATAGCGTATCTGTTCTTATCATTTTTATAAAAATATGATTGTCCACAAGATCGAATCGTCAGGCCGGGACCGTCAACAACCTAAGAAGGCAATGGTGCCCTGCGTCGGGACCGTCAACAACCTAAGAAGGCAATGGTGCCCTGCTAGCCTGGTGTCAGTGAATAATATTGTCATACTACATTTCATTGGGTCCTTGGATTGGGTCCCTGGATTGGGTCCCGATGTCGTAGGATGAAATATTATTCCGCTCTACAACCGAATGTCTTTATCATCAAGGTCTAATACCCCAAAACAACCATCCAACTTACGACATTGTTTGATGGTTTCATATATAGCCAGGACTATATACGTGCACTTATGTATCAGACATAAGCATTTAAAACCCAAACCAAGAAGCATAAAATGTGGACCGAAAAGTAAGAAATGAAAAAGATAGAAGGTTAACCCATCTCCAAAATCAATAGCTTAAAACATCCACCCGATGGGACTTCTCGAATGAGCAATGAGATGGACACATTTTCCGATGCTAGCCATGAACAAACCCAAAATGCACAATTTAGAGACCTCCAAGCTATTCTCAAACCTTCCTCAAATATATCAAGATTTTCTTTTCTCTCTCTTTTTTTTCTTTTATTTCTTCTCTTTTTTTATTGCAATCAATTTAGCCCGCAGAATTGGGTCCCGAAACATCTCCAAACATTTAACAAATTATTCCTCGAAAAGGGGCATTTGAATTCTTCCAAATAACAAGAGTTGAAGTATTCCATTTCACCAACATTAAAGCATTCAATTCCACCTCGACCCGAAAGCTTTCAATGCCATACATACCCAACACTACACCAGGAACCTGACAAGTGCCCACAGCCAGGGGCAGCCAAGAGGGCGAACCGAGCCCAACATAAGGGAAATCACAACCACAAGCTCACGGGTAGGAGCAGCAGAGGGAAGCCACTAACTCCCAACACAAGGGAACTACAGGCGACGACTCACGACCAGGAACAACATAGAGGACCCCCAAATAGGTGCACAAAGGAACCAACATAGACAAACAAAGGGCTCTCGGGTAGGAGCAGCAAAAGGAGCCACCAGACCCAAGCCAACAACCAAAAAATCACGGGTAGGAGCAGCCAAAGGGGGAATCCACCAGCTAACACCCAAACCAAACAAGAGAACACAACAGGGAGGCTCACAGCCAGGGGACACTAGGATAGAACACCCACACCAGGAACTAGCAGGAAGGCCCACGACTAGGGGAAACAGCAAAGGGGACAACTAAGCTCAAACCAAGCAAAAGAAACACAACAGGAAGGCTCACGGCCAGGAGGAGGTAGGGAATAAAACCAAGCCCAAAACGAGTTCCCAAGCTTTAGAAGAAAACTAAATTTTCATCCAACATATATTTCGAATAGGGAGGCATCAACAGGAATTAAACGAAGTCCCAAAACCGACAGCTCAAAACATCAAATAGATTCCAGCATATATATTTGAACAGGAGCAGCAGTAGGGTGCAAAACCGAACCACTAAAACCGTTGCTCAAAGAAAGAAATAATTCCAACATATATTCGAACAGGGACAGTAGCGTAAAGAGCAAAACTGAGCCACTAAACTAACTGCTCAAAACACCAAAAAAATATTCCAGCATATATTCAAATAGAGGGAACAACAGGAAGCAAAATCGAGCCACCAAAACCAAACTTCTAAGAGCTCCAAAATCAATTAAAAGCCACCTGAACATGTTTCAAGTAGGAGGGCAATAGGGAAGCACAAAACAAAGCCCCCAAAGTAAAAAAATCTTCAAAAGCTTCAGTATCGACTCAATACAACAAAGGAAACCCGCAACCCATAGGGCTGAAACAACCCATAAATACTCCACGTTAAGTCCATACAACAAGGAAAACCGCAGCCCAGGAGGCTAAAACAGTCCTCAAACCCCAATGTACCAGCATAAATATGTTAAGAACATAAGGAGGAAGCTTACACATGCATAAGAATTGAACCATGCCTTTCATTCGCCTACATTCTTAGCTAAGTATCATGGAATATTTAAAACAGACCCAACGGTATACATTTGAACTGAAGTAAGCTAAAAAAACTAACAGCTAGCCATGATTCCAACATTAAATGTCAACAAGAACAAAATAACCCCCCACCCCCCCCCCCCCCCCCCCCCCAATGCTTGCATTCCTCTATCTTAACGTCTCCAACATGTGTCGAGCAGGGAAAAGAACCAGGAGGCAAAACAGGGAGGAGAAGGAAGGAGTACCTTGCTTGAGATCTCCCAAAACAACAACAGACAAGCCACCAAGCCTCCGAACGCTCAACACACAAAGATCCAGCCGAGGAGAAATTTCAGCAGAACATCCCCACCCCTCAAGCTTCGTAACTTCTTAAAGAACTCTTTCCACCGAGTTTTATCGACACTAGAGAAAAAGAGGAGCTTGCAAGACTTCTTTCGACAAAGCACCACACCCAACCGAAAGAAAAAGTAACGCCGCAGTCGAGGCCACAGTGAAGAAAGATCGAGGAGGAGAAGTTTCCCCATTCGTGACCTAGGGAACATAGGTACCCAGTCAACCTATCCCGAATGGGCTCCCGCATAGCGAGACGAAGCAGAAAGCATCGGAAAGAGAAGATTTCAGCAGAGGATGTCGAGAGGGGAAAAGTTAACTTCTCGTTACGCGAAGGGAGGGGACCGACATGAAGGAAGACACTATTAGGGCTAAATCCTGGAGACGGAACCAAGAGGGGTCACGAGCTAGAGGAGCTTGGGCTCCAATTGGGGGACAAAACCAAGCAAGGATGGCGACAAATTAAGGATTTCCCCCGTAATAAAAGACCTCATCAGTCTTATATTGCCAAACATACCCCCCCTCAAGGTATAAATAATGTTTAAAAATCATCGAATTGAGCACCTCTCGCTCGCGCACAAAACCATATTGAAGTGGGTGTTCTTCCTAACTAAAGTTGACGTTCTTGACGCGCCTCCATTTCGTCATTCTGGATCGTCCAGACGACTTCGTCGATGGTCGGGTCGAAAACACATCAAATTCGAATTCCTTAAAATAATCGCTTGTGATTGATCGTAGAGCCTCCTACAGGTGCGAGAGACGTGAATCTCGATAATTGTGTGCGTCACTGTGTGCACTGTGGTATTCGTGCATCCTACAAGTGTACGGAGATCGCAATGAGTTTTCCTATGGTTTCAGATCTTAAGGGTACTCAACGCGAGTTCCATCACTTTGGTTCTAATCGACTCAACTAAGCGTTGAGGATTTTAGAACCAGTGACATGAAACTGCGAGGAGTCAAGAAGTGGCTCGAATTTCTAATCAGTGTGGGCCCTAGGCTAGTCCTCTAAGAGAATCGGTAGGAAACCCTAAAGGCTAGGTCCTAGGATCTAAGAATAGTAAGAGACCTCACCCAAAAATGAGGTCAATAGTACCATGGAAGTTATTCCCTTAAAAATCATCAATATTGGATAAACAAATTGGATTTATGCTAGACAAATTTATTTTGGAGATAATTTTAATGCTAAAGAAACTAATGGAAAAGTATAGAGAGCAATGAAACAATACTATATGGTTTTAATTGAATTCATAAACTTCTGATCTAATAATGTTTATCACGATAATATAATTTTCGACATTGATACAGGTGATAATTTTATTGGATTAGACATCTTCTAAATCGAATGAAAAGCTAGAATAACAGTAATTTCCTTAGAATATTATGGGTTTAGATCTAGTAAGAACAAATGCTGACTATATGCTTTATGATTTTAGTGAAATCGAATTTGGATATAATGGTGATGAAGCTTATGATCTGATAATTATGATGATGATGATTATGAAGATCATCAGTGACCTTGTAGTTTATTTAATATAACATTTTAGGGCTTAGGCAGGTCCGTCATTATCCTTGAAACTTATTTACTAAAATTATTTGGAAGATTTACATACATACCACTAAATTCCTATGTATTTACATATCTAACACATAAACTTCAATTTTTACATATATTCCATCTTCCCTATGAATGAAAAGGTGATTTTACTTTTGAAAAGCTAACATTGTGGCATTTCTTATGTAACATGAAAGATTTGGTTGGTATAAATGTAAAAAAGTATAGTTTAGATATTATATATGTTAATAGATGGGAATTGGGGGTATGTATTTAAAGGCCCCAATTTATTTTTATTTTCTTGTTTATTTTCTCCTGTTAACTTTCTTCTCTGAACAGGATTTTAGCATTTGCGCTTACGTGTCTGCTAGATTGGTGTTTATATGGGTCTTGGACCTTTGTGGCAATTAATTTTATCAAGTTCAATTTTTTTTCATCTGGAGGGGATTATTACGGAACGCATGTTTGGCATTGGTACTTTACCCAGGGCTTCCCTGCAATGCTTTTCACCTTCTTGCCCTATTCCTTATTTGGCATATTCAAGTCGAATGAATGGAGGCTTTCTGGCCTAATTGCCTGGGTTTTAGGGATCTACAGCATACTTGGTCACAAAGAATTTCGGTAAATTCAGTTTTGCTATTCTTTTAAGAATCATATTTTTGTTTTCCATTTTTTTGGAAGATTTACGTACATAATACTCAATTCTTATGTATTTACATAACTAACACCTAAACTTGATTATTTACATACATACCACCTTCCATGTGCATGAAAGGTGTCTTTCACTTTTTAAAAGTAAAAGCTGATTTTTGTGATGTGATATGAAAGATTCGGGCGGCGTAAATTTAAAAAAAGCAATTTTTCTTGTGAAAAAGTAATGTTTCACTATTATCTGCATGATAAATAACTTGGGCTTTTCAGGTTTGTCTTGCCGGTTCTTCCAATTGCTTTAATGTTCTCAGGCTATTCACTGGCAGCATTATCACACTCCAAGCATCCTCTCCCTAAAAAGGGGATATTTTTTAGCACGAGATGTCCATCAAAGTTACGATTAAGCATTTTATTTCTTATTGTAACTAATGTACCAATGGCATTATATATGAGTCTAGTACACCAGGTGAGATACTCTTTCATTAAAACATCAATATAGTATATATTCGTCATGTCCAATAAGAATATAATTTTGTTTATAGTTATTTTAAATTTTTTAGATGGCTTTGAACCGTATTAACTGATTTGCGATGATTGCTAAAACCGGCAGGCAGAAATATAAGGGGTGCTATTTTTTTTTTCCACTGCAAAGTTTGAGGCACAAACTTTACTGAGATAACCACTTTTTGACTATTTTCTTATGTTATGATTCAGATTACAGTTTGAATTATTTATAGTAGTTGATATGTACGTTGCATCCATCTTTGCTTACGTTATGGAACTTTTTCACTGCAATTGATTATTGTTTATTTTTTTCTACAAGCAATTACCCGACCAACATATGAACTTGTATGATAGGCCTTTCGTAGAAAATACCTTGCTTATGCAATTTTTCTGCAAAAAACCTTGAGTTGTTTTTAAAGAAGAATTGATTCAATGACTTCAATGTAGAAGATATTTCATTATTTATTTAGGATAAGTAAATAATCCTGATGATAACAATGTTATAAAATACCTTGTTTATGCAATTTTTCTGCAAAAAACAATTAAAATATAGCTTTGAGTTGTTTTTAAAGAAAAATTGATTCAATGAATTCAATGTAGAAGATATTTCATTATTTATTTAGGATAAGTAAATAATCTAGATGATAACAATGTCATGCCTTATATCTTGGATTTTACAATGGTAGCTTATTTTTAGTGACTAATAATACCAATTTTGTATACAGCGGGGAAGTGAAGATGTGATGTACTATCTATCTAAAGAGGCAAAAGATGGAAAAATTAGGAGTATTTTATTTCTGATGCCCTGTCACTCTACACCTTATTACTCTTCCTTGCACCAAAATCTTCCTATGCGTTTTCTGGATTGCTCTCCCAAGTGATTTCCCTCACCTTTTTGATCTAATTATCATGAATTTTAGCTTAGATGTTATAATCTAATTTGATTTTTCTGTTTCAGTCAAGCTAAGGGTGCTCTAGATGAGTCAGATCAATTCATGGCGAACCCGTCTGGTTTTGTATCAGAGATATTCCGGCTTACTTTGTTGCCTAGTCACATTATAATATTTGAATCTCAAGAGCGTGCATTGCGAGAAATTCTCAGTCTATTTTCTTTTACGGAGGTAATCTTTAACTCGATTTCTTATGCCTAATCAGAATTTCAATGAATTTTTCTCTGGATTCTCTGTATTTTCTGTTGAGTGCAATTCAGAAATTATTCTTACATATTATTTTCAATTCAAGCCTTCTAGTTCTTTGCAAAAGTTATCAGTTTTAAGCCCTAGATGGATTAGTTTTGATTGATATAGAGAATCATTCATTCCAGTTTTATTAGTTTCTGGCATGTTTCCTTGTTAGTGTGTTATTTGAATGAAATGTAAGGCATTACGAAACCCCTTCTGCTACAATAAGCAATTATTGCTCCAACAACATAGTGAATTGTTAATGGCATAAATTGTCAAAAGAGTTTAGTCTCAGAGTCTATAAAAGTGTCAAATTTGTTCCAAAATTCTTTAAATTGGGGATGAAATATCCCATATTGAAAGAGTGTGGACTAAACTGACATTTATATAGACTCTAAGACTAAAACGATCCCCTGCAAAGAGAGGGGGAACTATTTTGACACTTTTCTCATTGTTAATGCGTGTGAACTCTCAGGTGAATAGGCTATACCACAGCAAAAATGTCATCTCATGGGTGAATAGGATAAACTATAGCATAAGATGTTTTGTTCTTTAATTCTTTCTGCTCCAACGAGTTTATCAAGTTTTTTTTTTTTTTGACAGGAGAAGAGATTCTTCCATGCTCATTTTAAAGTGGACCGTGATCTTCAAGGGTCTATAGCTGTTTATGCACTGAATTCTAGTTGATGAGTATATTTTCCTAGTACAGGCTTGTCTTTTATCTACACCCTTTTTTTTTCTTTCTCGTCTCTCTTTGATATATTCCCACAAATTTTTTCGTGGCAGTACTTGTGTAAAATTTCAATTTGATATTCAGTGTATCATTTCATTAACAAATTTTAATTTTTTCCCAGTTCTGTTGTACTATGAATCCTAAAAATATTTATGAATTGAGGTCCTATTTCTCCTTTGACTCCTGTTCTTCTGTCCATACATACAGGTAAGTCCATCATTTAGTATGAAAAGGAAATTATGAACCAATGACAATATCCAGATACATGAACTTGTGTTGTTTCTGTGGAACTGAGAAATCCATGGGCAATATAATTAGTTATAATTCTAAAAGTTTCATGATGCTGTTGATGCAAATGGAATTTTTTACTTTTGTCCTTTTGAAAAATAAAACATTGTTGATCTTGCTAATACTGTATTTAATTTCACTTTTTTGTCAGCAGAGGGCTCAAGTTGAGCCAATAAAATGGATATATAGAATTAATGTGAATGCATTAATAAAAAGAAGTTAAATTTAAGGTAACAGGGCCGGATGTTGTACAAAAATTTGTTTATAATGGACTTCAAATCTCATGTAATAAGAGGAAGGAGAGGAGGATTAATAAAAGAAAATCCTTAGTAGTTGGGATAAAGTAAAATATAAGACTATTGATTTAACTCTCCATCGATTATGGAGTACATGTATAATTAGAAAAGAATGGAGAGGTGATCTATGATTTTCTCATTGAAAATAAATAAACACTTCTTAAGCAGGAATGCTTAAAAAGAAAACATTAAGACATAATTTGAATATTTGAATACAATTAATGATACATAAACAAATAATATTTGGTCTGTTTACTCAACGAGTCAAGGTTAACAAGAGCTGAGCTTGTTCAAGCTTGACACATTAATAGGAGTTATTACTGAACTTTGTTATTTTTCGTTGCAATCACAGCTCTTCTGAACCATCAAGCTTTTTCAGCAGAAGCAGGGCATTCTTCTCATGTGAGAGTTGATGGCTAAGCCCAATGCACAACAAGGGGAGCTCAACCTTTTAAGGGGTAGGACAACTTAGAACGATCTCCAAAAAAAAAAAAAAAAAAAAAGTGCAAAAAATAGTTTATTGCACGAACAACATGCAACTCAATACAAATACATAAGATAGCACCTAAAATTCAAGATGTTGATTTCTCCCATTACTACAATTCGAGAGATAGGAAATCTCTCCCAGACTCTACCGTAAGACTTAAGACTGCCTATTTATACCAAACCATAATAAATAATAGAAAACTAAATTGATCATGGGGTAATAAGATATAAAATTGTCCTTAGGCTACGCATCGACGAAACAAAACTTCCTCATCAAAAAGATAAATTGTCTTCAAAGTGGGAAAAATTGTTGCTGGATAAAGTTGTATGGCTCCCGCTCATAAACAGACTTGAGTCTAACTTTTGCTGTCAGTACTGTCACACTCATCATGGCCCTCAACTTCTCAAAAGTTTGGGTCATCACTATTCCCCACTGGAAGTTATCCTTCTACAATTTTTTCATCCATCGCCACATAATCAAATTATAACCCTTCACGAACTTTTGACAGTCTCCTATAATTCCCATAAGTCTTTTCAATAGGGCCATAAAAAAATCCCGTTGTTTGCGAATAGCTCGAGTTCAACACGTTAAGTAGCTCATGTTCAATTCGTTCATTAAGCAAGCAAGCCGAATAAGGACAATTTTTTGAGCTCGATTTATAAACTAGTCAAACACAAACAAATGTTTGTTTGTTCGTGTTCTACTCATTTTGGTTCAAAATAATTAAATAATGATATTTATTTATTTATATTTTTATTGTATTTAAAGCTTAGAGAATTGAAAAAAATATAAGGTGGTCCGTTAAAAGTCTAAGAGAACAATTTGTGACGTTAAAAATTTTGTTTCTAGTAATCTTTATAATAGATTAGATACTAAAGAGAGTGAAAAATATATTTTAAAAATAACCAAACAACGAGAAAAAAAGGTAAAAATGTAACTCACATAAAGTGTATTATTTTTTATTGCATTTAAAGCTTAGAGAATTGAAAAAAATATAAGGTGGTCCGTTAAAAGTCTAAGAGAACAATTTGTGACGTTAAAAATTCTATTTCTAGTAATCTTTATAATAAATTAGATACTAAAGAGAGTGAAAAATATATTTTAAAAATAACAAAACAACGAGAAACAAAAGGTAAAAATGTAACTTACATAAAGTGTATTAAAGTTGAAAATCAAAAAGTGCTTTTTTTAGAAGAAAATATTTAAAATAGGTGGGTGAGCTATTTTGATAAACTTTTTAATGAAGTTTTTGAAAATACAATTGATCTTAATGTTCTTAAAATCGTTAATAATAATAATGTATTTTATTTTTACCATCACATTAGTAAAAAGAAGTTGAAAAAGCTTTAAAAATAACCAAGGGTGGAAAATCAGTAGGACCCGATAATATCCCAATTGAAGTGTCAAAATATTTAGGAGATTTGGGAGTTTATTGACTTACTAAACTCTTTAATATTATTTTAAAAACTAAAAAGATGTCTGAGGAGTGGAGAAAGAGTATTTGGTCCCCATTTTTAAGAATAAACGGGATGCACAAGAGTGTGCTAATTATAGATGAATTAAGTTGATGCGTCTTACTTTAAAATTATGAAAATGGTAATTGAACATACGCTAAGACGTGATACGTAGATTTCTAATTTGTTTGGATTTATACCGAGGAGGTCTACTATGGAAGCTATACATTTATTGGGAGGTTTAATGGAGAAGTATAGAGAGAATAAGGATGATCTATATATAATTCTTATTGATTTAGAAAAAGCTTACGATAAGGATTCAAGAGAAGCTCTTTGAAGAGTTCTAGAGAAAAAAATGTGTTGATATGATTTTATTCAAGTCCTTAAAGATATGTATACTAGAGATGTTACTTATGTTCGAACATGAGGATTAACTAAGTATTTTCCTATTTCAGTTAGATTACATCAGGGATCGACTTTAAGCCCATATCGTTTTGCTTTAGTTATGGATACACTTACTGAACATTTATAAGAGGATGTACCTTGGTGTATGCTTTTCACTGATGATATCCTTCTTGTGGATAATACTAGAGAAATAGTTCAGGAAAAACTTTAATTATAGAGGTCTACAATGGAGTCTTAAGGCCTTCGTTTGAGTAGAACTAAAATTGAATACATGAAATGTGATTTTAGTAGTAGTAACTCTAGTCACGAAGTTGTAACTATGGGTGATCAAATCATTAAAAGGTGTGAACGTTTTAGATATCTCGGGTCTATTATTCAAAGTAACAGTGATATAGATAAGGATGCTATTAGTAGAATTCTAGTTGGTTGGTTGAAGTGGAGGAATGCTTCGGGCCTATTGTGAGATAGACAATCACTGCTTAAACTGAAAGGAAAATTTTATAGGATGATGTTGACACTTGCATGTTCTATGGTGCATAATATTGACCTTTAAAAGAGATGCATAAAACAAAGTTAAGTGTTGTTGAGATGAGAATGCTTAGGTTGTTGAGTGGCTTGACACTTAGAGACAGAATGTGAAATGAATAGATCTGTGATAGGGTTGGTGTGGCTCCAGTGACAGACAAGATTAGAAAGAGTCGTCTTAGATTGTTTGTTCACATTAAACATCGGCCATCTGATGATCCGGTCAAGAGAATATATGTTTTAGTTTCGACTGATGTTAAGAAAGACAGTGGTAGATCTAAAAAGACTTTGACATATTGTATAAAAAATGATCTTAATTTATTAGCATTAAATGAAAATATGACACTCAATAGGACCCAATGAAGAGAAAGGATTCATGTAGCATACCGCACTTAGTGGGATAAAAGCTTATTTTTGTTGTTGTTGTTGTTGTTCTTGTATGTGAATTTTCCTAAAAATATGCTCTCCAATTGTAAAAAATATATAAGATTTGGCCGGTATTCATGTAAAAGCTCTACCAGTTTGCCACATTCACAATTTTTTTTAGGAAATTGCATGCAACAGTTAGCACATTATTAAATATCTTAAGACTTTGACGCATGTAAATTTCAAAAAAAAAAATTCATTTTATATTTCTTGCATGCCTTTTGGCTTTCTGCAATTTCCTACATCCTGCCTTCTCTCCAGTTGCTTCGCCGTCTCCCGCTACACCTCGCTCGTATAATCCGACATCGTAAAATCTTAAAATAAATTTCACTCACCCTTTTTAAATTGTGATCTCTTTTTCACAGAGGTAATTTTAATGTAAGAGCAAGATTTGGGTTCACCCAATTGTGGATTTGTGATTGTTTTTAAACAAAATTAAGCATTATAATTTAATTATATTATTTATTGTTGAAATTTTAATAAATTGTTGTTTTGAGATGAACAAGAGTTTAATTTAAACAAAAAAAAAATGAATCGAGTCGAATGCGAACAGATAATTTTCGAGCTATTTCGAACACAAAAAAAAAATGAACTGGCTGAACACGAACATGTCTCAACCCTTGCTCTTTTACACCCCTACTTCTCATTCCCTTCCACGACTTAAGTAGTGACCCCTCCAACCTATTCAACACATTCAATTGATCCGTTAACACCAGGGTTTTGCAAAAATTAGAGTCACCGTGAAGCACCCTCATCTTATATTTCTCTTGAAACTTTATGGGCAAAAGTTTCCAATCCATCTTAGCGTCTATTTGGGGTAAAGTTGTGGTGGAGAAATCAAATTTTTAAAAAGTTGTCGTGAGAATTATATATATATATATATATATATATTAAAATCAGACAACAACTTTTTTACAACCACCTCACTTTAATACATTAGGTTGAAAAATATAGTTTTCCATCACATAAAATTTCTAAAAAAAAAAAAAAACCGTTTCCCAACAGAGCATTGACGTTTTGAAACACAAAGCGGTTAGAAAGCTGTCCCAAATAGTCTCTTTTATATATGGATTGCAACCATTTCATACCCAATATCACGTCAGTGCTTCCTAAATTGAAGGGAAGAAAAATTTCCATTACTTAAATGTCTTGCAGTGTTAAAATCACTCATTGGCGAACTCCCTTGCTTTTCTTCACCTGTTCCGTCCCCATCATAACTCCAGAACATCTTGTGTCCACCATCTCAAGACTCAATTGTTCCATTAGTTGAGTAGAGATGCAGTTTTGGGTGGCCCCACTATTTATCAACAAAACTATGTCCTACCCTCCATTATGCTTATGAAGTTTCATAGTGAAGTTCAACGTTAAATTCACCATTGAGTTCAATAAAACTTCTGCCAATCTAAGTGAGGGCGTTCCTCCTTTACCACAACCTTCTCTGTTTTTGCATCCCCCGCATTCTCATCACATATTGTAAGAATCTGTAATGTCCGACCTTTATAATGGTGTTTTGGGGAAAACTTATCATCACACCGAAAGCATAACCTATTAACTCACTTCTGATGAATCTTTGTCCTACAAGGGACTATTTAGTTGAGTGAATTAGGGTATTGGGGGGGGGGGGGGGGGGGGGGGGCGGTGTAGTGGCGGTGGTTTTTTCTGTTTGGCAAACTAAATTTTGTCTGCGTTCTCAAAAAGCTGCAGCTGAAAGTAGCGTTTTCTCACCAGACCTAGCTACCTGCAACGACTGCTAAAAAATTGCAGTATGACTTTTTTCATTTTTTTTTGTAATAACAACCACAACTTTTTAAACAACAGATTATCCTTCAACAGTTTCACAACTACTTCTTCAAACAGCTGCACCCGCTCCAAAGAGACAATTAGTGGTGTATTGTAATTTTTTGTTAGGATTTGAAAAAATTATGTGTTTGGTATGAAAAACTACAAGTAAAATGTAAAGTTTTAATGAATTTAAAGTTTACACATTGTTCATTTTGGCTGATTTTTGCTGAATTTGACTTACACCATCCATGTATTGTAATTTTTTGTTAGGATTTGAAAAAATTATGTGTTTGGTATGAAAAATTACAAGTACAATGTAAAGTTTTAATGAATTTGAAGTATACACATAGTTCATTTTGGCTGATTTTGCTTAATTTGAATTACACCATTCATGTAAAATGCTATCTGCAAGTCGTCCGCCGCCCACCGTCACCCGTCGTCACCCGCCGCCTCCTGCATGTTGTCGCCCTAATTTATGTACAATGCTATACACAAATCTCTGCCACCGTCACATCCGCCGCCAGTTGTATTTCGTGACATCGACTGCTTGCCACTGCCTGCCCACCGCAAGGTGCCCACCACAGCGGCTGCCGATGACAACCGCCACTATCCATTGCAGTCGGTCCCAACCCGATGTTGCAGTTCACTGCAGTCGGTCGCCTGCCGTTGCCTATTCAGTCCACCTGCCTCCGCAACCGCAGTTCGCCACCGCCACAGTTTGCTGCCCGCCTCCCGCCACTCGCCGTCGCTATAGGTTGCCCGCCGCCACATCACTTGGTGATAGCCTCTTTTGCCTCAACCGTTGGTTGCTCGTCCTGCTGCCTACTAGTTTGCTACTGCCTGCTAGACTTTTTTTATAGAATTTTTCAACTTTTTAAACTTTTGTATTGTAGTATGATTCAACATCATAAAAAAATATATTAGAAGTAAAAAAGTCTAGAAAAGTAAGAACAAATAAAAAATATAATACCCTTTCTATCTAATTTGATTTTCTTTTCCTTATCGACTCCTTGTCGTCAGCAAACAAAAAATATATTTTTGAAATATATAACATTCAATCTTCAAATAATAATAAAAAAAGATAGTTCTATTTTATTTTACATTGAATCGAATAACTCGAAATTACTTCAAATACAATATAATCATAGTACTTTGATATCTTTTACATTGCATTTCATTTTTCAGAAAAACAAACGGCCCTAAGACATTTGAGTCCCTGCAATCGAGGCCCTTTATTCCTGTCCTGTAGAGTCTTTGTCTAAACTTTTACTATTTGAGCTTTTGGTATCGTTGTGGTTGTAGTAGTTTGGTTTGGTGCTCCACTTGTACTGCTCCAAATAGCTTGTTTCATTGCATTTTTTCTTCAACTTTCTGTGCTAATTCCATAATTTCTTCCAATCCTCGCGGTTTCAGCAGACAAAGCGATACTCGAATCTCTTGTTTCAACTCGTTCATGAAGTTGCCTTCAAATACTTCTTCTGATATCTCTCAAACTACCAAATAACATCTCAAATTTCTTTCTATACTCGATATATTCTTTCTGGACCAATGCAAAAAACTGCTGGTATAAATCCCTTTCTCGTGTGGTTTTGAAGCGCTCCAACAATCAAATCTTGAATTCTTTCTGGATTGGATGTCGTTGTTCTCTCCATTGATACCATCTAGAGCATTTCTTTCCAAACACAAAGTTACCAACATCAAATTTTCTTCATATGCCCATTAATAACAAGTATCTCTCCACACAATAAGCTCAACCACAAGTATATTCTCCTTAAAAGATCAACATCTTCATCTTCTTTATGTGCGAGTCTCCTCTCCAATTTCCTTTCTCGAAGTCATTCCACTCATAAAGCGGTGGTTGGGTACCCTTTCTTGATCCATATTGCTTTTTCTTTTTTTCATAAGTCTGTCATGCCCCCTAATTAGCTCACTCGTCCCATAAGCTCCATAATTGTCTTATTCCTGAAAGGTTGCTGCAAGAAAAGTTACTTGTGCTGTTAGATGCAACCCTTTGTCAGGGTCCCACCCTCCATGGTTCCCTGTTCTGGGGCAAAATCCTTCAAATTTATCTTCGCTTGTCCCAATCACCATCTATCTTGTTCCGCCTGTCGTCTCGTTTCAACCTTCTAGATGTCGTGTCATTCCTTCGATGTGTTGACGCTCGAGTCTGTTCCAATCACTTCATTCGATATCACAGCTCTAGATCCACTTCAGATAAAAAATTTGGCTTGATGTCACATGAATTCTTTTGATTGTTGTCGCTCGCGTTCGTTTCACACGCCGCGACACAATCCCACTGTAGGCGGTGGAAGGTTTGTGTGGGACTTTGCAATCTTTATTATTTGTTCTTAAGCTACAAATATCTCCTCCATGGCTAAATACTCTATTCTTTGACTGACCTTTTCCTCTAATTTTCTTCCACACCATCCTCCTTTTTGCTCGCCATTACTCTAGATGGTTTTCAAACTCCCTTATACCATAATCTTGCATGATTCCTCATCTATCTTGATCACGAGAAACTTCACACGCAGTTTGACACAACTTTTGCACGCCGCAATTGCGGAATCCCTATACACGGGTTTGTATATGAAGTCACATGGAACTCCAGAAAACCGCAATCCATAATTCTTGTACTAGGGTCAATCAGTAACTTCTGCATGTGGCGCAGGACTCTGAACGCTGCAAACTCAGAATTCATATACGAGGATTCAAAGAAAACTTTTGGACTTCACACAAAACAATATAAAGCGTGAGCTTTGTAGGCTTGATCCCATTGTGAGCTAATGTTTGTATGCGTCGATCCTTTCTTCTTTTTAGATAGCTTGAATCGTGTCTATTGCGATGTAATTGCGATTCAAGATTTCGTCTTCGTTGTTGGCTTCCTATCTAGCTCGTATCACGTATGTTTCACACAGTTCGGGGAGATGAAGAAGCCTCATAACACAAATGTTTCATGTTGACGCCACTGAGGCCTATACATTGTTGTCCAACCATTGGTTTTGGGGGAAAGTGTTGTTAGATCCCGCGAAACGCGTACACTGTGCAATTCCGTCATCACCTTCTCAACTATCGCAAGCAGCGTCTTATCGATCTCGTTTCTTCCTAGAATTGTTGCTATGATACCCTTTGATTGGATCCGAAACAATTTTCATAGAAAATTTTTGGCAAACAAATATTTTATTGTACGAACAAAAAACAAATCAACACGAGTACATAAAATAAGCATCTACAATTCTAGAGGTAGGTTATTACTCTCAAATCCTACCATTTGAGAAGTAGGAAATCTCTCTCAATCCCTATCCTTAAGACTCAGGACCCATTCTCATGACCCTAACCCTAAACTATTATCCTATTTATACCAATAATAATAAATAATAAAAAGGTTAATTATCCTTAAGTAGTCAACAACCAGTGTAAACTATGTCAATAAATCATTACATGAATCCTTTAAATCTTGGTGTAAAGCTCGGGTGTCATTTGAAAGCGACGAGCTATGTGACCTGAATACACTGAAAAATGTGTAAATGTCGCTACACCTGTGTCTTATGAAACTAGTTAATATTAGTGTATGATCTTCAAATATATGTACTCTCATAGATAAATTAATGAAATTAATCAATATTATGGTTCACAGGAAGATAAATATCTTATATATTCAAGAAATAAATGCGTTGAAGAAAAGTCTAAGGATATTGATAGCCTAAGTTTTAAACTTTGGCATTCAGGTTGGAGTTGCTCTAGAGATGGTGCATGTGTAATTATATATAAGACACGTAGCTCTTGCATGCGGTTTGATGTGTAGCTCTTGCACGTCGTGATTGCGGAATCCCTATACTTAGATCCGTATCAGACATCGCTAGGAACTCCAGAAAACCGCGATTCATAATTCTTGTACACTGGTCAACCTATAGCTTCCGCACGTGGTGCAGGACTTTGGACGCCGCGAACTTGGAATTTCTGTATGAGGATTTGAAGCAGATTTCTGGACGACGAGAAAAACTCATGAAAATGTGGAATTTATACGTTGTGATCCCGTTGTGAGCTATGGATGAACATGAATGTATTCCTCGATCCCTTTTGTTGTTTAGATAACTTAAATCTCTTCTATTGGGATGTAACTACGATTCGTGATCCCGTCTTCCATTGTTGGCTCTAGCTCGTATCGTGTCCGATTCATGTAGTTTAGGGTCACAGAGATGCCTTAAATCACGATTGTTTCACGCCAATGCCATTGAGATCTATACGCCGTTGTCTGGTCATTGGTTTTAGGGGGGAGCATTGCTAGATCCTACGGAACGTGTACGCTGTGCCATCCCATCATTCCTAGCTATCACGAGTAGTCACTATATCACTCTTTTTTTCTTCCTCTAATTGTTGCTCTGATTCCATTTGATAGGATCAAGAACAATTTCCACAGAAAATTTTGGCAAACAAATATTTTATTCCACGAACAACAAAGAACTCAACACGAATATATTATATAACCACCTACAATTCTAGAGTTAGGTGATCACTACCAAATCCTACAATTTGAGAAGTAGGAAATCTCTCCCAAATCTTACCCTTAAGATGAAGACCCAATCTCATGCGTAACCCTAACCCTAAACTATTGTCTTATTTATATCAAACAATAATAAATAGTAAAAGGTTAATTACCCTTAGATAGTCGACAATCAGCGTAAAATATATCTATAAATTTGACATGAATCTTTTAAATATTTATGTAAAAGCTAGGGCGTCTCCTGGAAGCAAAGTGCCATGTGATCTGAATAGAGTAAAATGTGTGCAAATGTCGCTACTCCAGTGCCAGAGTTTAGTGTCAAATAAGTAAGGGTTCCCATATTATGAATGTATGCGGGTTAAAAACTTAATTTATGAAACTACTCTGTGGATAGAATCTTGGAATATGTGTACTGTCACAGGGTAATTAATGGATGTAATTTATGTCACAGGGTAATTAATGGAGTTAGTTGATATTATAATTCATAGGAAGTTAAATATCTTATTTATTCAAGAAAATAAATCGGATGAAGATATAATTATATATAAAAATTTGAAATATAATATTGTTAAAAATAATAGAATTGGAGATAAAATTTAGCCTGTAAGATTGTGTTGCTACTAGGATTTTTAATGTTATAAATGTTTGTGCTCCTCAAGTGGGTTTAGATTTAGGTTCAAAAGAAAAAAATTAGAATGACTTAAAAGAATTAATACAAATGATATCTCTTGAAACAAGAATCTTTATTATAGGAAATTTAAATGAACATGTTGATAGAGTGGTGGAAGATTTTAGATTTTGGTTTAGCGTATGATTTTGTTATTGCTGATACTTTATTTAATAAAAGAGATGAATATATTATTATTTATAAGAATAGATCTTGGGTGTCAAAAATTAACCCGACACGCTAACACGACTTGAACTCAACTCGAAAAATTGGGTTAGAGTTGACTCAAATATTTTTCGAGCTGGGTTTAGGTCAGAAATTTGATCTGTTTATTATTTGGGTCTGATTCAGGTTGAACCCAAAAACCTAAACATGATTCAAATAAGCACAAAATTTCGGGTTGGGTTTGGGGTTCGGGTCTTAGTTTTCAACCGGTTTATTATTAGGTTGACTCTATTTGGTTCGGGTCATTTTCAGGTCGTACTTGAACACGACATGCTTATCCAAATTGATACTCTTAAACGAATCTAATAAAACACAAATTGATTATTTTCTTATGAGAAGAAGATATTGTTTGAGTGTAAAAATTGTAAGGTAATTTCAAGTAAAAATTTAAGTATTTAACATGGATTATTTGTGCTGGATTTTAAGATAAAGAGTTGCAAAATAAATAATATAAGAAAAGATTGTCATATAATTAGATGGGAGCACCTAAAACACACATAAAATTATTTTTATGAATGAAACTCAAGATTTAAATATTTGATATGTTCATGAAGAAATAAATTCTATGTGGGATAAACTAACAAATACTATTAAACAAGTGACAAAAGATGTATTTGAAAAATCAAAAGAAAAAGAAATTATAAATAAAAATAGTTGGTAGTGGAATATTAATGTGCAAGAAAAGGTCAAATATAAGAAGCGATATAAAAATTAGTCTAAATGTAAAAACTTAGATAACTGAGAAAAATATAAGGTAGTGGTCTACAAGGAGTTTAATAGAACAATTTGTGATGCTAAAAGTTCTTCTTTTAGTGATTTTTATATTATATTAGATACTAAAGAAAGTGAAAAATAAATGTATAAATTAGCCAAACCAAAACGAAAGAAAAGTAAAGATTTAATTTAAGTGTATTAAATATGAAAATCAAAAAGTGTTTTTCTTAGAGACAGATATTCAACATAGGTGTATGAGCTATTTTGATAAAATTTTTCAATGAATTTTCTGATAATATGATTGATCTTAGTGATCTTAATATCGTTAATAATAATACTACATTTTATTTTTATCATCACATTAGTAAAAAAATAAGTTGAGGCTTTAAAAAAAATCAAGAGTGGAAAATTAATAGGACTTGATGATATTTCAATTGAAGTGTGGAATTATTTAGGAGATTTGAGAGTTTTTTGGCTTACTAAACTCTTTAATATTATTTATAAACTAAAAATATGCATTAGGAATAGAGGAAGAGTATTTTGATTCATATTTCAAGAATAAACGGGATGCACAAGAATGGGCAAATTATAGAGGAATTAAGTTGATGTATCATAGTTTAAAATTACGGGAGAGCAATTGAACATAAGTTAAGACGTGATACAAAGATTTTCCATAATCACTTTGGATTTATTTCGGGTAGATCTACTATGAAAGCTATACATTTATTGAGAGATTTTATGGAGGAGTACGGAAAGTAAGGAGGATCTGCATATGTTTTTTTATTGATTTAGAAAGCTTACGATAAGGTTCCAAGAGAAATCCTTTGGAATTTCTAGAACAAAAAGGGGTTGATATGATTTATATTCAAGTCATTGCTTACGATAAGTTTCCAAGAGAAATCCTTTGGAGAATTCTAGAGAAAAAATGTGTTGATATGATTTATATTCAAGTCATTAAGGATATGTATATTAGAACTATAACTTGTGTTCGAACTCAAGGAGGATTAACCAAGTATTTTCTTATTTTGATTGTATTACATCAGGGATCGTCTTTAAGCCCATATCTTTTTGCTTTATGGATGCTCTTACTTGACATTTACAATAGGATGTACCTAGGTGTATGATTTTTCGCTGATGATATCCTTCTTGTGGATAGGACTGGAGAAATAGTTTAGAAAAAAACTTAAATTATGGAGGTCTACAATGGAGTTTAAAGGCCCTCATTTGAGTAGATTTAAAATTGAATACATGAAATTCAATTTTAGTAGTAGTATCTCTAGTGGCAGGGTTGTAATTATGGGTGATCAAATCTTTAAAAGTTGTGATCATTTTAGATATCTCGGGCCTATTTTTCAAAGTTATGGTGATATAGATAGGGTTGTTATTAGTAAAATTCAAGTTGGTTGGTTGGTTGAAGTGGAGGAATGCATCAAGCCTATCATGTGATAGAAAAATACTGCTTAGACTTAAAGGAAAATTTTATAAAATGGTGGTGAGACCTGCAATGCTCTATTGTGCAGAATTCTGACCTTTAAAAGAGAACCATAAAATAAAGTCAAGGATTGCTAAGATGAGAATGCTTAGGTTGAAGAGTGGCTTGACACTTAGAGACAAAATGCAAAGTGAATATACCCGTGATAGGGTTGGTGTAGCTCCAGCGGCGAACAAGTTTAGAGAGAGTCGTCTTAGATGGTTTGGTCACATTAAACGTCGGTCATCTAATGATCTAGTTAGGAGTGTAGAAGTTTAAATTTGACTTATGTTAAGAACGACAGAGATTGACCTAAAAAGACTTGGAAATTTTGTATAAAAAATAATCTTAATCTATTAGCATTAAATGAAAATATGGCACTTAATCGTGTAGCCGATTCCACTTGGTTGGATAAAGGTTTGTTGTTGCTCTAATTGCCCTTAGATTAGACACCGCGTAACTGACAGTTTCAACCCTGAAGGCTGAGGATAGGGTGTAGTTTAAGTTAGTTTGTAATAGGTACTTCCACTTATTAGCAGTGAGGAGTTTCTTAATAAACTGTATGATTTTATTAAACATTTCAACAACATCGTTTGTTCTAGGGTAATATATTGAAGAGTGCGACCAGTTAGTTTTATAACGTTTGACAATGTTATGTGTATATGGCTATGTTTGCACTCTTAGAGCGTATGCCAATAATTTTGTCAACGCAGTCCCAAAAGGCGTTGATGTGTTTTATCATGAAATTTGGGCTCTTTTATTGTGATTTTATCTATTCTCTCGTGTTGCAGTAAACATTATGTTAAGTTACCATTCTCACATAAGCTGAATCTAAACATCTACTCTCCTAAAAGGATCATCAGATGGCCGACGTTTAATGTGAACAAACCATCTAAGATGACTCTCTTTAATCTTATTCGGTACTGGATCTACACCAACTCTAAACACTAAACCCCATATATATATATATTCTCTGATTTTTAGTTTGAGAAAGTCTGTATTTGTTCATGTATCTACCCAGTGGCCCACCTTTATTATGACTTGACCGCTCTTTCTTGTGATTTGCATTCCTAACTGGAGTATTAGTAGGCGTCAGATCAAGAAGCTTGATTTTAGTAGTAAAGTTACAGCTGTTTTGTGAAATTGACTTTATGAGGAAATGGAATAGTATCAGTGTTCTAATGATTTGAACTACTTCACTTCGATGATATTATGCTAGCCCACAAACTTTTTTTGAGTTTTCCATAGTTGTCATGATGGATCGTGATGGATTCAATATCGTACTAGTGGATTAAGAGATGAAGTAATTTCAAACTGAATATGCAGTAGCTCATTATCGTGTAAAGTACTCCCTTACTATTTACATAAGGTCATTTTGGACACAATCCATAAAAGTCTCAAATTAGTCTTTGTGTTAATTTAATTTGGGCTAAAATAGGCTCCAGGAGAACTATTTTAACCTACATTAAATTTTTTACAAAAAGTTGATTTTAATACTTTTCGTGCTAATTATCTTTTAATATAACATATCAAGCCATATTATTATTATTTTTGACTTTTTAACTTATGTTTGAGGAAACTCATTTTTCTATAATTCCTTGCATGTGGGAATAATGAGGGGCTCAGTTGCTAATAGTTGACTCCATAAGGAACTATTTAAATACTTCTAGCCGGAGTAAAGTGTCAAAATAATCCCTTCATTATTTACATAGGGCCATTTTAGACCCACAATCTATAAAAGTGTCAAATTAGTCCCCACATTCTTTTAATATGGTTTGAAAAAGTCCCAAGTGAAAACTATTTTCGCCGCCATTATATACTTTGGGGACTAAATTAGCATTTATATGGAGCCTTCAAAGAGTGGGAGGACTATTTTGACAAATATAGTCATTTCGTCTAGTTTTAGGAAGTAATACCCTTCTCATAAATTGAGTAGATTTTTGTCACATCAAGGGAGTTTCTGAGAAGTCATTAACTTCTGTATTCAGGGTTTCATGCGCAAGGTTTTTATCATAGCCATGATACTTATTTATTTGATATTGCAGGTGAATTAACATAATACCATTTGCCTTAGCTCTGCGTATTCATAAGGGGTAATGCACTAGTTTTATTTGTTTGAGGTAATAACCAGAGCTTCCTGTTGAAAGTTTATGCATGAATATGAGCTTGTATTGCAGCAGCTCTAAAGAATTTGCCATTGTCTTTTGCATTACTTTTCTCCAAATTTCTTCAGTAGAAAATGCATGATAAATAGGATTACATCGATTGAAGCTTATGTAGTATAAATTAGTTAAAAAATGTAGTATAAAATATATTAGATAATTAACAGTACACAAGTACAAATATGGCAAGCAAGATGGCAGAATTACTGCAAAGGAGCTAGGAAATAAAATATCACTTTGAACAGAACGCGGTTCAGTGATCTATAGTTTTCAGCTTAAACTAAAACTAAATCTAAATCAACTCGTAGTTGAGATAAATCTGATGTTTTTCCCAACTTTTTTTAATTTAGCGCTTGGTGTGATTATGTTGTGAAGTAGGCGAAATTTATACAGATACAGCATAAAAAGTGGTAAAAAAAAAGGAACAACACACAAATTACATAATATTATACTGATTCCTGCCATTGGTAGTTACATTTGTCTACTGCAGGTTTCATTATTGATTATGGAGAATTAGTTCTAGTTTTTGAGATAAAGTAAAAATTATTTCCCCTCCTATGAAGAAATTCCTTGGGCAGTTGAAATGTAATAAAAATCTCCTAAACCACAACTGAATCTGTATGGTGCATTTTTTTCATAAGACAAAAATTAGGCTTCATAACTTAATATCTTTAATAAAACATTCTTCGATCATATCATTTAAAAAAGAAATTATCAAGTTGTTAGAACCTTTGCAATAGGTTAGATGACGATTGAGTTTTCCTGTTTTTATAAGAGTAAAAGAAATGTATAAGTGATTGACGGATATTTATAAACCGTAGATTGATCCCAACTCCTAAAAATCCAGATATTAGAGGTGTTAAGAGTTAATGCTTAGCTAAGTGTTGCTTGCCTTGCTCAAGCTAAGACAACCAAATAAATTCTAATGCCATGTTTGTTCCCAAAATAGCTGGACTACAGCTGTTGATTGTGATAGTTGATGAAGCCCGCAATCACACATATTGTGCAGTATTTTTTCTGTCTTTTTCTTCACTGAAACGTAGCATCAGAGACTGAAACGTAATTTATACTCTTTATATTCCCAAAATCTACATTATTTAGGCATATTTGAGCTTGTTTTCCTATGTTTTATATTCCAATATCTTTTCTCCTCCTTTATCCGCCAGTTACAAAACTTGAAGTTGAGTGCGCTACAAGAGAATCAAGGGCCATTTTCGTGCATACCACTCAATTCCTTTGTATTTACATATCTAAAATTTAAACTTTGATTTTTAACATTTCTACCACCCAAGTCTTTCATATCACATTAAAAATATCACTATTTTAATTTTGAAAAAGTGAGCAACTCTTTTTCATGCATAGGTAAGGTGAAGTTTAGGTATGTATATGTAAATAAATGGGAATATCACTTTTTGATGCATATCAATACACACACACACACACACACACACACACACACACACACACACACACATATATATATATATATATGTATATATATATATGTGTGTGTGTGTGTGTATTCTCTGTGTGTGTAAAAATTGAAATTTAGTTCATTGATATGTAAATGAATAGGAATTGAGCGTTATGTATTTAAATCTTCCAAACTTGAAAGAGTAACACTGTAACTATTATCTCACACAAATCACTGCTTAGCGAGGAGGAATCTCTTGTGGAGAATTCTCTCTTTTGATGAATCCAGCTGGGTGCCACTACGTATCAATTAACGCAAGTGTTCTTATAATGTTTATTTGAGATTATTCTCTAATCAATCTTCCCCACCGACCTTTCTGTTCTTTCTGGATGTTTTTCTTTTTCCCTCGTGAATCATCCTATCGAACGCCCCTTCCAAGCGTTACAATGGATTCAAATTCAAAAGAGAGAAACTTGGTTAACGTTATCATCCCTCAAAATTGAGACTTTTATCCAAAATAGTTAAAATTTGGATTTTTATGCCACCAGACAATGGTGCACCACAGCTCAAAAGCTTTGTCATTTTTGGAAAGCATCTGTTTGATTGCTTGCTCACGAATTTTATGTCCCTTTCCAGCTTTCAGAATCTTGTTCCATTAAGTGCCCATTTAGTTAGGCTGCTTTTACTGATCTTCAACCTGGATATTTCATTTCTCAGGCTTCCATCTCCTGCTTCTTTTATAGCAAGGGCTACTTTTATTTCCTTTTGCGTGATTATTTGATTATATAAAATCATTAGTGCTGGCCTTAAAACTTGAGTTAAGACTAATGAATAAAATGAAGAAATATTTCATGAATGCTAGCTCTATTACGATTGTAAAGTTTTGAGTGCTTATAGTGATAAGATCAGGAATATTTACCGTTCATTAGACTTTCTCACCATAAAAAATCATAGCTTGGCTCATCAAGATTAGTGCCATGTAAAGGGAACCAATAGTCTACTAAACATATCTACTTTTTTTTGCTTTTAAGATGCAAATAAATGCCATTCCAGTGAACTGCAGATAGACCAAATTAAGGGTTTAAATCGGCATGTTTATCACACCGTACATAGGTATGTGAGTTGACAAGCCATGAATTCTCTATCACATTACTATGTACCCAAACATTACTTTCACATTCATACCGCCCAAAATCTTTCATTTCACATAAAAAATACCTCCATTTTTAACCTACAAAAAAAGTGAAATACATCATTTCATGTATGGGTAAAATGGCATTTAGGTAAAAAAAAAAAAAAGAAGTTTAGGTGCTGGATCTGTAAATACATAGGATATGAGTTCTTTGTATGTAAATCTTCCTTGATATTATTATCAGCCAGCAAAAGGCAAGAATTCTTCTTTTCTTTCTTATTAGGCGACATGTTTTAAATTTTGAAAAATCTTTCTTTGGGTATTATATTTGGACCACCCCTCATATGTTTCCAGAAAAAAACAGAGCCTGATGGTGATTTGTAGGTCCTTTTAATTTATATATATTGGATTGGCACGAACATAACTTGTTGGTCTTTTTAATTTAGTAAGTTCTAGTTGTGATGGGTCGGTCCGCTTTGTAAGTTAGTAAAGCTAAAGGGGATTTCTTCATCAATTATGATGAGAATTTGTGCGAGTCAAGTAGATTTATGAGCCAGCTCGTTTATAAACCTAATTCGATGACCGGCTCATACTTTTGATGAGCTGATGAGTCAAATCTGACCTCTATGCCTTGGTCAGTTAGTCGGTTGGTTTGCAAGTTGAGTCATTTAATAATGTTAATATAAAATTCTTAAAATATATTACAATTCCAAGTCTTTAATGATACTGAGTGATTTTTTTAAAATTATTTTATTATAATAATTATTTGATTCATAATTATTTCCTTTTGTTATGATGGGTTGGCTCTTGGGTTAACTCAAATTTGTTGGATTAAAATTGAGCTAAAAATATAGTAATTCATTAATTAAACTCAAGTTCTAAGTTATGAATGAGTATAGACGTATGATTAAGTTTGACTTGTCTGCTCCCCAAGTCAAAATATATAATAAAAAATTGTCTTATTCTATAATGGGTTGTAATTCACCGCAATTGAGAAGAACATAAAGTGCTGCTACTCGAATTTCCTTATCATTAAAGTAATATGATGCGCACCTCCCCAATGTTTCACTTAACTGCTAGAAAATAGAAAGGGTCGATGGTGGAACCAAACCCGATGAGTCTTTTGTGGATTCTTCTTTCACGAAATAGTTGGAGCATAATGTCGTTGTCTCCTGTAGTAAATATGTTTCACGTATCGATCCTTCTGACCAGGCCTTTTTCTTCACAGGTTTTTTCGTTTTATTCAAAAATCTAAAAAAAACAAATGTTACTTAGCACATATTGACAATCTTTTTTAAAAATGAGTGATTAACTATCTAGTCTTAAAGCAATTACCTCTCAAACGGATACATTCAGTGGTACTGTACTAGACCTCCAATTAATGCCTTGTGAGGTAAATATATAGGCAAATGTTTCATCTAGTAGAAAAAAATTAGGTGAAATATTCTCTCGAGCTTGCAAAGTGTTGCATGAATGTTTGCTTCCAACTGACATATGTCGTCAAGTTTCAAACCAGCTGCACATAGTTCGTAGAAGAACACAATGATTTCAATCAATGAATTAAGTACTTCGCTCAACAAACAACTAAATAAGGTTGGCATCAAATTCTGTAGGAACATATGACAATCGTGACTTTTCATTCCAAATATTTTTCCAGCACTCACATCAACACAGTGGCTCAAATTCAAATCATACCCACTCAAGAATTTTAGTAATTGGAGCCACTCGCAAATTGCTCTTCACAGGGACAAAGAGAATATTTCGCTTTGGGCTTAATGAGTTTGTCGGTAGTAGTTTTCCGGATCTCCAACTCCTGCTTTTTGTATATCTCATTCACATCAAGTATGACATTCACGTTATTCTTCGTTTTTCCTCAAACATCCAAAACATTATTGAAGATATTATCATATAATTTTTTTTTTATGTGCATAACATCTAGATTGTATCTGATCATGTTATCCTTCTAATAAGACCGATCTAAAAAAATGACTTCTTTGTCCAATTATGAGTGACACCAAATCCGGTTGGATGATGTGAAGCAAGGTCAGTGCATATAGTAATCTTTTGAAAGTCACTACTAATTTGCAGTATATTTTCTCCAGATATTCTTATAGGTGGTGATGATTTCTCAATTTTGTTCATTCTAAATACATTGATGTTCCTCCTAAGGAGAAGTTCATCTAGAAACATACGGTGACAAACAAACTATGAATTCTTCCTACTATGTTGAAGCGTAAATGCCTTACATGAATTCATGTAATATGGATAGACTAACTTTCGTGTGGTGCTCCACACAGATAACATTTCATATGAAAAAAAAATCACTTTTAATGCTGCTTTAATTAGAAAATTGTGTTTCATGGAGACATAATACAACATGACAGGTATTTCTCAAAGAATTGGTAGCTCATTTATCAACGACTGTAAATATACCTCAATCCTCCCTTTAGGGTTACTTGGATCTGGTGTAATCAGTGTCAGGAAGAAGAAAGGGGTTATCATGCACATCTCAGGTTGCATATTGTATCGCATAACAATCACATGCCAACAAGAGTAGGGTGATGCAGTCTGACTATACGGTGTGAATCCATTTGAGCATAAACCAAGATACATGTGACATGCCTCCACAATGAACATAATGATATGAGCGATCAAAATATTTCCCCTCCTCCCCATCTGTTGGATGACTCAATGAGTTGTTTTCTCCTGATCTGCTCTAATGCCATGACATATGTGGAGCAGTACGCATTGAAGAGTATAATCTTTGTAAACATGAAATAAGTGGTAGATAAAAGAGCCGCTTGAACGAAACTTCTTTCTGTCTCTTACTTTTTTTCTTACTTGAGGTTTGAATCGAGGAGAATTACAAAATCTGCATTGAGCCTCGATCGAGCTACTCTTGTAATATAACATATATTCATTTACACAACAATCAATCTTCTCTGCTTTAAGCGTTAACCTGTAGACTAACTTCTTCATCGTATATGAATCTCCAGGACTAAATTTTCAGTTGGATTAGTCTCTTTTAGCAAGTTTGCCAACTAATTAAAGTTCTCTTGGGGCATGTTGTACTCTGCTTTAATTTTGCAGGATTATAAGAGCTACAGATAACTTGGAATGAGACGTGCAGCCTTCCCACAGTGGCCTTTGAGCAACATTCAATAAATCATAAATCATCTGAGTCTCAGGATTTGGTGCCTCTTCCTGCTGCACTTGGCTCGCATTATGATCTCTTGCACAATCAAAAATCATTTCTTCAAATCTGCATGAGCCAAATCCATGTTGAGGATCATAACTTGTTGAAGGAGCGGAGGTGAATATTTTCAAATGAACCTCCCCATGTGAAGTCCAAATCTAGTAATCTGGTTGAAATCCCTAATGGTATAGATCATATCTCATTTCGTCAATCACTAATTGTGCTCGATTTTGATGTTTAGAACATAGACACTTAAACTTACTCGTAGATAGGTAAATTGACAGTTAAGAAGCATCTTCTACAAATTTCTCGAAACCATTCAAGAATTCCTAAGTAATCCCTTTTCTATCCAGATAAAGTTTGTTGTATATCCACGATCTCAATATATAAATATCCATCTATTCCCTTAAACCTGTAAATAATCAACATATTATAAAGTGCATTCAACTGAATAAATTATATTTAATTATTATAGTAGATCTACTACGGATTTGTAACAAAAGGTCATCAAACCTGACAATAATCAACACATTTTAAGATGAGTGAACATTTTAAATATTAGTAAAGTCAAAAATTTAACAGCCTACCGACGCTGCTAAGGCTATCAATGACCAATAATCAATGAACATTTATCGATATTATACCTCTAATTATGGCTGTCGCTATAGCTACACCAACTCTTCCACAAATATATTTCTTAACATTTTCTATACAAGTGTAAAACCACTTATCCACCTAAGTATTCTTGTCTGAACAACTCTTACTAGATTACTTTCACACAAATTCTGAGAAGAAAATATTTCATGACACAAGAGCGTTCACTTCATCATTCAATGAAAAAATTTAATTTCATTCCCAAAATGGAAATTCACTTCAAATATTATGTTCATAACATTGCATAACATAGTATTTGAAGTGAATTTTCATTTTAAAAATAAAAATCAGATTTCTTATTGGATATGAACTGACACTTATATGTCATATGAAGCATTTTCTTATGAAAATTTATTTAAAGGTGTAAGAATAACCTAGTTAAAAGTTGTGGAGACGAGGATGCTTAGATTTATGATTGACTTTTCACTTGGAGACAAAATATGACACAAATATGTCCGTGCGAGGGTTAGTGTAGCTACAGTGACATACAATATTAGAGGGAGCATCTTAATGGATCATAAATACTAAAATATTAAATGATCAGAATTGTAGTAGATTTAATGGAGGAGTTGTAGAAAAAGGTGATCAAATCTGGCAATAATCAACTCAATGTAGTAGGAGTGAACATTTTATTAGGGTTATTGAAGATTGATAATCTGTCCTAAATATTTTTGAATTTTCTGATATAACATTATCTGTCACCATATTTAACTACACTAAACCTTGCACGAACATATTTCTTTCGCATTTTATTCTTCAAATGAAAAGCCAATCATTAATTCACACATTCTCTTCTCCACAAATCCCATACGTGATTGGCTTCACACTTGGAAATCGTTCTTATAAGAAAATATTTCATATGATATAAACATTTTCACTATATTCTCCAGTGTGAAGTCTAATTTTCATCGCCAGTATGGAAAGTCACTTCGAAATCTAAGTTTCCATTTTCAAAATGAAAATTCACTTCAAAATCTAATTTGCATTGCTAAAATGAGAATTGTGACAATGAAATTTAGATTTTAATACAAATTTTCATCTTGGAACTGACAAACTAGGTTTCGAAGTGAATTTTCATTTTGTTTGTGAAAATTAGACTTGACAAAGAATGAAATATTGAATACTCTTTACATCATATGAAATATCTCATTTTAAGAAAATATATTCAAATGTGCAATTAATCACGTAAGTGGTTGCGGGGAGGAGAATACTTAGTTCTATAATTGACTTCACAGCTGTGAATAACATACGAAACAAATATGTCGGTGATAAGGTTGGAGTAGCTACAGTTGCATACAATATTAGAAAGAGACATTTGAAAGTCTAAATAAATTGTCAAAATTATTTTTTCTAAATACAAAATAATAATTATTGCTCAAATTTTGAATTATTTGAATTTTGACTCGGATTTCTTTAGAGCAGACAATAGATAAGCTCTAAATCAGAACATTGACAACCTACTGAGGTTATTAGGGCTATCGAAGATCGATAATCGACGAACACTTATTTATATTTTATCGCTAATCTTGTTTGTCACCATAGTTACATCAACTCTTTCATGAGTATTTTTTTTTCACTTTTGTCTCTATAAATGTAAAACCAATGATCTACTAAAATATTCTCGGCTCAACAACGTCTCTTACTAGATTATTTTAATGCCTCTAAACAAATTCTAAGGATAAAGTGTTAGATTTTTCATTTTCTTCCTACAATAGGAAATCCAATTCTCATTGTCAAAATGAAAATTATATATTTCATTGGAGGAAGAAATAAAAACATTACATCATATGAAATACTTCATTCTCAGAATTTGTTTAGTAATCTAGTTAAAATTAGTGGATACAATGATGCTTAGGTTTATGATCGACTTTGCACTTGGAGACAAAATATGAAACATATATCTATGAGAGGGCTGGTGTGGGCACATTGTCATACACAATTAGAGGGAGACACTTTAACCAATTACGAGTCAATGTTCAACTGTTTAACGATCTCCGACAGAACTAAAATTACTAAGATGTTAAATGATTCGACTCGGAGCGAGATGATGTAGATTCCAAATAAATCTGATCCAAAATTTTGGCTTATACGTCGGCGTGTTTAACTCAAATTGATTTTCATGTGTGATTCAAACTTAGACTTAATTTTCAAGTGATATCAATTTGGCTCGTACATTAAGATTTAATAATACCAAATTTTCATGATTTATTAAAACCCATTCAAACTAAATCCCGCTTTCAACCGAACAACCACTTAATCTAAAGGCTGATATTCCACGCCATAAAACATTGTAAGTCTCACCTCTATCTTATAAAATTTTCCTTCAAGTCTAAGCAGTATTTCCAATCATAAAATAGGTCAGATGCGTTCCTCCACTTCAACCAACCAACTTGAAATCAAGTAATCACATTCCCATCTATATCACCTAAAGTTTAACGAGAGACCTGAGGTATCTAAGACGTTCACACCTTTTAATGATTTGATCACCCGTAGTTACAATTCTGCCAAAGATCAAAGGTCATGGTAAAACCCCAACTCATATTTTTCATTTGTATGAAATTCACAATAGTTTGATCGTGGCACGCATAAATGCATCACTTTTCCTATCTCTTATCCACAAGAAGGATACTGTAGGCGAAAAGCATACACCAAGGTAAATCCTCTTGTAAATGTCTAATAAGAACATCCAAAACTAAAGCAAAATTAGATGGGCTTAAAGCAAATTTCTGATGTAATCTTACAAAAACAAAAACAAAAAATATTTGGTCATAGTTGCTAAACCCTAAACCCTAAACCCATATTTAAAAAGTATTTGAAAATAAAAAATAAATAAATGAAGAGGAGTTACCTTCCTTAATAGTTTCGGGTAGGAGAGGAGCAGAAGGAGGAGAAAAATTGGAGTTTTTTGTCACCGTAAGTTGTGATCCCGTTGTTGCGTTCCTAGCTAGCTTCTAAGTATTGTATTTTGAGGTTTCGACAACTTAGTTGATGGTTTTGGACAAGACAGAGAGGGTGAAGGAACATGTGAGGGTTTCAAGAAGAGGAATGGGGCTTGTAGAGGAGAAGGCTTCGGGTAAAGAGGAGTGAGGGGAGATTGGATTAGGGCAAGAGGGGAGTCCGCAATTTTGGCGGTATAATGAACTATTTCCGACGGCTTATACACGGCTTTAAATCCATCGGTTTTTAATACTTTACCGACAGCAATTTCTGTTGCTTATTATAAAAATGCATTGGTTAATACCTAGCCAGATGACGTTCAAAGATAGCCGACTACTAATGGACGATGATTAATATGCATTTTTAATTGACGACTTATTGCGTAAGTAATAATAAAAACTGCATAAAAAAATATTATTGTTAATAAGTGATAGAATTTTTGTAGCTATGCCATCACAAATAACTCAAACAAAAACTGTCGCTAGACCATTGGTAATTTACATTATTAACGATAGATAAAACTGTTACTTATTATAAAAATGTGTCGGTTAGCACCCCACCAAATGACGGATTCATGAATAACCGACTCAATATGACCCTTAGTTAATATTTTGGTTTAACCAACGACATAAGCCGTCAGTAATGATTAAAATTGTCAGAAAAGATTTTTTGTTTATGAACGACTACATATCATGTTGTTAAACCATTATAAATAACTCAAATCATAAACCGACACTACACTGTCCGAAAATGGAATATTTTTTTGCAACACAAAGGGTGGTGGTCGGTTTTTGCCATCAATTTTAGCATTTTTTTCTGTAGTGATCCAATGTTTTCTCTCAACAATGATGTGTTTAGTAAAGTACAAATCACATTTAGATCTATAGAAGTTCATGCTCAATACTTGCTCAAAAGGATTAAGGATATTAGAAAGATGTCTAACATACGGTCTACCCAAATTATAGATGATTATATCATCAGAGAGAGATATAATTTCACTGCATCTAGCTTTTTGTCTAGTCCGAGGATAATTAATGAAGTGATGGTTAAAGAGTGAGGAGAGATCATTCATAACCAAAATGGAAAGGGTAGGAGCTAGTGGATCCCTCTATTTGAGACCATTACCAGATTTGAAGTGCCCATGTTGCTCACCATTAATTAGTATAGAGTAAAAATTGTTATCCAAGAACATATCTAAAAGTTTGCAAAAATCCTCCTTAAAACTTTTAGCCCTTATAATAGCAAGAATAAATTTCCAGCTAATGGTATCATAAGCTTTTTGCTAATCAAGGTTTAAAATGCCATTACCACCTCTACATTTAATGTCCAAATCATGCAAAAGTTCCTGAGTTATAATAATGTTATTAGTGATAAAAGTAGCTTGTTGTGAAGAAACCTTACAGATAACTTTAGACATAAATAACAAATTTTGATGATATTCTTATGTATTTACATATCTAACACCAAAAATTTGGTATTATTGACATGAATCCTTGCATCAAGAGGTGTATTTCAACTGTAAAGAGGAAGTCAGGTGGTATCTTTTATGTGATGTTAAAGATTTGAGTGGCACGAATATAAAAAATCATTTTTTTGGTGTGTTAGATGTGTAAATAAATAAGAAATGAGTGGTATTTATGTATATGCCCCAATATAAGAAAAAAAAACCTAATAAATAATGATGATATTTATTAGAACGTGACGACTCATAGAAACAATACTGAAAGCTACGTCCGTTGTCTTGACGTAGCTTACGCCCGGACTCCAGATGCAATATTTTCTCCTCTTTGTGACATAGATTAGTTACATTTCTATTTTTATTTTTATTAATTATAATTAATCACCAAAAAAAATCACATGAATTTCAAATATATTATATTTAAAAAGATTACATTTAAAATATCATTAAAACCTAAATATTTGCAATCAATCATAGTCTCTATGAAACATTACAATACCTTGAAAGAAGACAGTTCAATAAAATAGCTAATTTTTTTGTTTTTAATAAGAAGAAAAAAGGAGGGAGAGAAAGTGAGAGTTTGTCTTTTATTTATTAAACAAACATGTCTTGTTTTTTGAAGAAAAAAAAAAAGAAACATTATTCTATACTTCTATGATTGATAATAATTTACTTTTGATTCAATGATTATAAAATTTATCAGTTCAAATAAAAAAATAAATATTATTATTTATTAATTTTCTTATAGTATTTTTTTATTTGTGGTTATCAAAATGTAAATGTGATCAGAAATTGAATTTAAAAAAAAAAACTAATATGTAGAGACTATATTCAAATATTCAATAAATACATATTATTTTATTAAACATCTTTAAAATAACAGGTATCTAGATCATCAATACTAATATTTATAATTTGAACTAAAAAAGCACAATTTAAATCAATAATTTGAGATATATAAGAACTTGTGATAAGTATTGGCAATTTTTAATTTATATGCCTCATGATAGTGAAAATTAAGAAAACTTAGAAGTTGTTTATTTTGTTATGTGACAAAATTAATATTGTATTCTTGAATTTCTTTTTGAATTCAAGTAGCTTGGAATGGATCTAATCATGCTCAAATCGAAACCTGCAAGTTGAATTGTTTGAAACCCTAAATTTAACCGAGAATTAGATCTAGTTTGATGTTATTTAACATCAACCGGGTCACTAACCCATTCTCCTTGATATCCCATGCCCACGTCACAAATAGTGCTCCTTCACAGGCCACCAAGCCTGACAACATCTTCTCCCAATGAAAAAAAATATTACATCTGTCGTCCGGACAAACTCTAGCATCTTTTCATGACCATAATCCCTGGTTCAATCACTATCATCACAAAAATCAGTTCAATTCCATCTCGAGCAACGACTCAACTCAGCTTGATTCTAAGTTCGAGCAAGATCCGATTCAAGTTCTAAAGAATTTTCAAATCTAGTAATTTGTTATGCCTACTCCATTCCATTTCAAAGCCTTCGTTTTCCTACTTCCTTACCTGCTCCCTTTGATTCTATATAATTTGCTTTCAGCTCCTCCCGCTTATTTTAATAGACTTCACGGTCTTTGGCCCTAACCTAGTCTATTCTCCTACTTTCTCTGCTTAATAATTAATGCAATTTCCAACACTTAAATAGGTTAAAAAAAAACAATCACTCATTGTAAATTTGAGATACATAAAATCTAGAACAAGAGGTTGAGATTTATTTCACATATTCTAGCTATAATCATGCAAATGCTAATTATTTAGAAAACGACAAGTACATCTTCTTCCTCAACATATATGTAATAATTTAATTTGTAACATAAAAAAGATAAAATCATAATTAAGCAGTCACTGAGGTCTGAATTGAAACATTTCCAGAATAAAGAACATCTGCAGATTTCTCCCCTTCTTTCCACAGCTCAGGCAACGCTTCCTTTATGTTGTGTATGCTCACCAACGCATGATCCGCACCCTTCACTCTCTGTGAACTTCCAACCTGAATTAAAAGAACATTTTAATTTCATAAATATAACCTTCTAATTTTTTCCTTATCATAAAAAAAAAAAATATATATTCTCTGTGAACTTCCAACCTGAATTAAAAGAACATTTTAATTTCATAAATATAACCTTCTAATTTTTTCCTTATCATAAAAAATTATATATATATATATAACTATCATTTCATAGTCTCTTACCAGCACTGTGTGCAGACCAATTCTCTTCCCCGCTTGAATGTTTCTAATGCTGTCTTCAAAGAAAATCTAAGCAACAAAATACCTTTTTTTAACAGTTTTGAATTTTCATCATAAGAATATATATACATATATACATAATCAATAGGTATGCATATAAAATATATACATATATACTTACAGTTCTCTGTGGATTAATTTTGGCAATGGAAAGAGCGAGAATCATGGCGGATTCAGATGGTTTGCAGATGACAGGAGACGTTGGTATTTCAGTAGATGGCTGTGATCTTGAGAAATGATCGAGGATATCGAAAATATTAGATTTATTGTTTTCTTTTACTTCTTCTAATGAATAGTCTATCTCTTCATTTTTATTCAGAGTTTCAAAACATATAATTCCCTCAAAACAGTCTTCCAATCCCAATTTTCTTAGAACTTTAACAGTATGGATTTTATCAGCATTTGTGAATATCTGTAACAGCAAGTAATGAAAATATTGTAAGAATAAATAAATTTTTTGAGCAGATTAATACAAAAAAATTATAATAATACAGAAATTGAAAAAACATACAACTTTGCGAATTGGGATGCTTAGCAGAATCTGTCTAAGAACAGGATCAGGTTTCAGGTTCTCGTAAGGCAATCTTCCATGAACGAAGCTGTTTGGAATCAGAATAAAATTTAAATTCTGAAAGTCCTTAAATGAATAGGGGAGTTTAAGCAAATGAGATGAGCTCTTGCAAACCTATGGTAGTCATCGTAGTTTATTTTATAGCCGATTGCCTGTAATTAAATTCAAATATAGATGAGCAAAAAGAGATATTAACGGTAAATATTTATAGCAAACAGTAAATAAATAAATAATAATAAGAAATAAACTTGCCCTAAGACCAGCCATGGTGGTGCCATAGTTCTTGTAGAGAAGATTGCACATATCATTGATTTTGCTCTCCTCAATTCCAAGCTTCTCCACCATGTAATCTGAAGAGCAAAAGCATGGAACGGTGAAGATTTTTTAAGTTGCAGAAATTCAAACAGCTTAAACAAATGAAGTGATATATATATAATAAATATACCTCCAATATTTTTCCTGCATTGAGCTGCGAGTCCAGAGTTCAAGGGATACAGAGTATCATCCAGATCTAATTTGGTCAAAGTTTAAGCAAGAAGTCAACCATACCATTTTATGGGAGCTATGAAGAATAGCATTTCAGAGTTGAGGAATTACCAAATAGAAGACAGTCATATTTAGTCTGGCGGAATCGATGTTCATACTCCATTTTAGTCAATATAGGACTCCCTATAAAAAAAAAAAATCACCTTTTTCAGCTAGAAAAGCTGGGTTTTTTATTTTTCTGAACATTATTTCAACAAAAATGAGCAAACTTTGTCGTTTTTTTAAATCATAAATACTCCGTTTTTCTTGTCCAAATTTAAGCCTTTTAGCTTTAGATGAATTAATAGCAACGTTTGAAGATGGATTTTTTTTTATCCCAAACTGAAAGGAGAGAAATCCCAAAATCCAACCAAAGAAGATGCCAGAAGCTGCAAATATTTGAGGAAAAGTGGGATTTTTAATCTAGAAAAGAACCTACCAGTAAAAATAAGAAATTTTATATCAGCAATGCAGAAATTATCAGCGAAGAATATCGCCTAAGAAGAAAAAGAAGAAAGCGAAAAGCTTTTTTGTCTTTTTTTCTTCTGAATAGAGGAGGAGAGGAAGCGGAAGCGGGGAGGAAGAAGGGAAGAGGTCGGGGGTTTAAATAGTACAGCAGCTGCCTTCTGGAAGCGGAATTAATTGAATTAAAAAAAGAGAAGTTCGTCTTTTTAAACAAGAAGAAATATGAGGATTTGTTGATAAAAGATTAATTTTTAATGAAAAAAGTTAGCGTAAGTGGGGAAGCAATTAATGCTCTCAAGTGTGAATCGGATCGATACCCATACCAATCATTTTTTCATTGGCAGTGCTTAAGTTTTAAAAAGATGCGTGAATGTGATAGAAATTTTGCTTCCTTCTGTCTATGTAATACTTGTCTTGATATATTCTTGCAGCTATAAATTAATGGAACTCTATGATTTTTCTGTATTTGTTCATAATAACATATAAAATATGACTTGAATATAACCAGATTAATCATTGAATGATTATCGCAAACTCTTTTGTTTCTTTTCTCCCATCATTATTGTGATAGTTTTGTGTCTCTCTCATTTCTAAGAAGATATACATCACTTTAAATTTGTATTTATTTCAGATATTTTATATGGTTCAATTTTTTTCTATTATTTCAATATCCACTTGTTCGCTTATAAGAAATCATAATAATTATTCAATAACATACTTTATATTTTGCTTAAAAATTTAGGCTCAAGGAAGATGAATTTCCTGAGGGCCCCTTCTAAGAGCGAAAGATCATCTTTATTTTTAGAGTTCGAGATGTTCTCACCCTCATGTCGAGTTACAAAGTGATAATATTTAACAAGAATGGTATATTATGACTGATGCGAGTCGGATGATGAAACTTTGTCAGTTTTTAAATTTTGTTAGAAATTTTGAACATTCTTTCAAACTTTATTTTCAAAGAGTTTCGTATTGAAAGATTTATTTTGAGCAGAAATTAGTAAAGGATTTGCGTCGAACTTGAATAGTGAAATCAAAAGGCTCTAAACTATATTAAGGCTCGAAATCACAAGTAAGGAGGTCCAAGAGAGAATATCGAAAAACCTACGTATTAAACAGGGTTTAAATGAGCAGGCGAAGACTCGAGGATTAATGACAATGGAGAGGACATGGAGTTTCATATCAATTTGATGGACTGATAAAGAATCCGATAGAAGAATAAACAACTTATCATACAAGATGGAGAAGAGAATGATTTCCTAGCAGAGTCACCATAACAAATCCTTGGCGGTGATTTTTTTTATATTTGGGACCACCACAGATCTCAAAAAATTCCTCTTTAAATGATGTAATACGACATTCGAAGAATAATACACTGTCTCGAGAGATAGTGAAATTACCTTTGAATGAATTCATTCATTTAAATAAGAGGAATCTTTTAGGTCTACGAAATCAGGATTATTCTCTTTCCTTATTGGTGTAAGATAATATTTATTTTGATTATGAGGTCTCCTTCCTACAAAAGCAACTCCTCATAATTAATTACATCTTTCAAATTATAAGCCCTAAAGAAAATCTCTCAATTAATATGATAAGCCGAATTGTCAAATATCGGGCTTTCATAATTGGAGGGTCCAAATTATAAGAAATATGTTCAAAAAGATGCGGTGGGAAAGGCCCGAGACATACTAAATATTTGAAAATATTTAATGAATTTAAATTGATTGGGTGATGTCAAAAAGATAAATTAAGGATGTGAGATTTGTCTGGCATGAGTGATTAGAAACTCTAAGCTAACGATAGAGTCAGGTCAGAAAAGATTTCTATATTGATAATGGGACCTTAAACACTATAGAGAATTCTATGGGCGGATTAACCTAAATTTTGGAAATAACGTCCCCGATCAAGATGTCTATGGATTTCAATCGTCTTTGAAACATTTGTATTCATCGACTATGACTAGCCATGTAACCAGGAACCCCCCTTGAAATGCCAGAGCATATAAGATTCTTAGTTTCAAGTAGTCTGAAATACCTTCATTGATAATCATGGGTTACTTAATTCTATGGTATTTTCCGTAATCTCAGGGTGTAGGTTTATTGTTTTCCATGTCCTATTCCTTATTAGTAATTAGGTTTCTGAATTAGCCCAGGCTTCTATATTGAGACTAACCTTGGGTAAGTGGGTGGCTCTTGACTTGATGTCTAAATTAGCTAACCTAGATTTCAATCTAAATCTACCTAGGGTCGGTTCACGTTCTTTATCTTGGTGTGTTTTAAATATTTATTTGAAGTTCAATGTTTCAATTCATGTCTTGTTTGGCTCCTAGGTTTGTTAGTCATGTTGAGAATCAAGGTTTTCTATGTTTTGAATTTTGTTTTATTTGAATTTGAATTTTTTATGTTTGCGGAGAAATCTGAGAAATTCTCATTCTTTGTTTTGTGTTTTATATATGTTTTTTGTTTTGTTTTTGAAAATGAAATAACGCTTGAAAGAAATAAAACATGAAAAGACATGTGAGATAAAACATATAAAGTAACAATTATTCTTGGATTAGACTTGCGCTAGGGTTGAGCTAGAGTATGCTAGTTTTTCAGCTTAAGTTAGCTTGGGATTGAGCCAAGGTGTGGTACGAGAAAGCTAGTTTGGGCCTAAGCTAACTATAAGCTAACTCAAGTTAAGCTGGGTTTGGTTTAAGCTGGCATGAATTGGCTTGGATTGACACGGGTTGGCTCGGGTTTCACCCGGGTTGACTTAGGTTTGATAGCTAGTATGCCCCGAGTTAAGCTGAGTTGACATGAATTGACTTAGTTTTGGTTTAGGTTTCACCAGGGTTGGCTTAGGTTTCATTTAGGTTTTGGGTTAGGTCTGGATTAGATCAGATTAGGGTTAGGTTTAGGCTTTAAAAGAGGTCTGGGTTAGAATTAGAGTTTTGATCAGGTTTGGGTTGGTTCAAATCTGAGTTAGGTTTAGGAATTGGGTTAGGTCTAGGTTGGGTCAGAGCTGGTTTAGGTTTCGAGTTTAGGAGTCAGGAGTTGCACAATATGTGAAAAGCGTATACCATCTAGGACCCATCTGTTCAGTTATTATCATGGTTATCCAACTACAACATTTACAATAATCTGACGCTATAACCACCGTTTACAAAACTCACGAATAACTACTACCTCTGCGGTAATTGACTATGATCCTTGTAGTCTATTGTCGCCAAGAACTACAGTCATATTAAGACTATACAACTTTATAATTCAATCTTCTCAAATTTAGGAGAAGAATAAACTTTTGTAATCCCAAGTTTATAGTAGATCTCTTCAACTGGACCAGACCCCATAGTTTTTTTTCTCTTCAAGGGATTTCTACGTAAAAAGTTGAGATATTACATTCTGCTTATTTTTCTTTAATTACTTAAGTGTGTGTTGGGTTCTTGTGTAGTGCTAAAATGATAAATAATATTTACTCTACCGTTGTGAATCTTCTAGTACACATCTCCTTAATTATAAGTCCCAATAGGATAATGAGAATTTTACATACTTATAACACCATTGTTAGGTATTTATATATCTAACACTCAAAATTTAATATTTACATTTATAACACTATGTTGTCATATATTTATACATGTAAATGTGTATTTCACCTTAAAAATAACTCTATGAGTTATTGATTGATAGAAGGTTTAGCATTTTAACGCACGGGGAATAAAAAATCAGAATGATTCATAAGCAACAAAGCAGCACTTATTTTAAAAGGAGTGATAATAAAATAACTGGATGCATCATCAAACCCTCTTATTTTAGTTAACTACTTATAAAACCTTTAAAAGCCTTTTCAAGAACAGCTGTCTCACAATAAAGAAAAAAAGGTCTCACCAATTTCATCAAACAAAAAAGAGCGTTCACTAAAAGAGAACCTATAATTATTTTTTTTTTCGATGGAAGAATTATTATAGTTTAGTAGGGCCAATATATAATTCATAAAAACATCGATTTTTATAATTCCAACATTTAGAAAATTTGCGAAATCAGAGTAATGAAATATTGTTTTAGTGTTGCACGAGAATTCAAAACATGCTCACATGAAAGAAAAACAATCAGAGATGACACCAGAAGCTTTTACGTGTAAAACTCATAAATGGAAAAAACCATGAGAGCTGACGCAGTTGTAAAAATCCACTATTGGTTAATAATTACATATATTCATTGTCCCACAGACGAAAAATGCATACTAGATTTTCAAGTTATTATGTCGACTGACGGCACATGCTCGACAACAATTAGGGGTTGTCAATGGCGATCAACGGTGGTAGACGATAGTCGTTGGGTGTCTACAACAGTCAGTGGTGGTCGACTGTAGTCGGTGGTGGTCGACGTCGGTCGGGATGGTGCTTGATGTTAGCTCCTTCTCAAAGCCTCAAATTCTCTCCAAAGCCTTATGCTCCCCTCTAATGAGAGGGGTGGAGTTCTATTTATAATACATAAATATGAATCATTTTGATCGAACGGTTCGGAGAGCTTCCTCTGATCAGACTGCGTTTAATAAACATTTGAGTACCATCACAAGGTCGAAATAGAGCAATCTTGGGCTCGTAAGATTTGTTTTGTCGAGACGCTCGATTCAACTATAAATTCGCCAGATTCGACATTTGTTTGACCTTCCGATTGTATATGAAAATCCTCCAATTATGGTTTAATGACTTGACTGTGCTTTGATTTCACTTGAAATAGACTAGTTTTTATATCATTAGATCTCTCTCACCTAAAGTATCATGGTCTGTTGGTAGAGCAACATCTCTGAAGGTCGTAACTCCCCTCAGGTCACAAGTTAGAGGTACTCGAATATTTGGAAAATATAGGGATGATCATGGCTCATCTAATAGCTCTCGGCAATTTTTTTTTTAATATATATAAAGAGAGAGAGTGTGTGATAAATGAACTGACTAGCTGGCAAGCATAATGGAGACTTATTCAAATTTGAATCGTTATAAGCCGATCTATGAGTTGGCTTAAATTAATTACACCCCTAGTTGGGTTTAGTGGCATTTAAAAACAGTTCGCCAGCCGTGGCACGTGCGAACTTAAATAGACGCGTACCGTGTTGCGATGCGTGTGGTCGAAAATCGTACAACACACAGACTAAATGACAAAAAAAGACCTATAGTTTGAAATATTAGGGCCGGTGTATAGGGGTAGCATAAGTCATTTTAAGATTCATCAACGCAATTATAAGCTAAGTATGGTAGGCCTTGATTTTTAAAAACTGACACGTGGCGTACAATGAGTGATTGGCCAATCAGATCGTGGATTATGGCTGGCATTGTGGACCCGTGGCAGAATGCGAGAGAGAGTTAGACAATATTAAGTCGGAATATTTGCGAACAAATTCCATTAAATGCACCAATTTATATATCATTTTGATTTCTATAAAATAAAAAAAAAATAGTATTTACGGTGGCGCGTGCAGTTCTGAAGTTGAGGTTCAATAGTTAATCGACACGTGTCAGTATTGCGTTCCCAAATTGTTAGGACAATATATTTATTTTTAATAATTTAAATGTCTGTGCGTTGAAAGGGAGGGAGATTATTGTATTTAAAATAGAATGCATTATTAGTCTAATTGGGATTTACGTTCAAACCTCATAATAATTGATGATTTAATGGTTGAGCATTTTCTTTACCTTCAAAAATCTCATTTTTAAAATTCACCCAAAAAAAAAAAAATCTCAAAATAATTATTCATACTTATAACGTCAAAAAATTATAAATTTATTTATTGAGTACTTTAACCGCTATATTATATTAAAAATATACTGACATTAACTTATATAAAGTAAAGTGTAATTTTTCTATTATACAGTTTAAAATAAATTAAATATTAATATGTTTTATAAATGATTATAGAAAAGCAAATATTTTTAAAGTAATACTTGAAGAATGATTATTATAAAGTGAAATTATACCTTTATTCCTAATCAGTCGGTTGGAGATGGTTGATTGGACCTGGTGAGGCCAACTAAAACCGCCATTACCGAGATAAATAGAGTTGGTCAGGGTAAATAATTAGAGTTGGTCAGGTCGATTAGAGCTTGGTCGAGTTCAACAGATTCTATGGACAGTCTTAGCGCCTTAAACTACGAAGAAAAATTTATGTCATATTCATATTAGAGTTAACCTAAACCATGACTCGAAGACAAATTTTACTACTGGATTATAAAATGAGTACAAGAGCGACTCCTCACCATTAATGGCACGTGAACAACAAGCAAGAGTGCATAAGCATTAAAATGAACACATAAGCAATAATACGAAACAACACCAAAACAGTAAAACAAATAGAGAAATGCAGAAAATAGACTAAGCATGGAACAAAAAATACTCCTGGAAGGTGATGATGAGGGAGACCGGAGGCCTGTTCGACGGGGCAGTAGAGGGGTTGTCGACGACTAGAGGGACACTCGATAAATCTCAAGCATTAGGAAGTGGTGGAGAGACGGTTGTGTGGATTTTCAATGAAAGTAGGAGTGCTAGAGGGACTGAATGGTGTGACCGCTTATTGGGGAAGGGTTTGGAGGCACGATAGACTGTTGTAGGATGGATGAGAGGTCGACTACCTATTGTAGGATGACAGGGAGGCAGTCGTGGAGCTGTTGAGAAGTGCGGTAGAGGAAGGAGGAGGTGTAGGGATGTCGACTTTTTTTCTTTTTTTAAAATAAGATTTTAAAATTTAAATTTAATATAATATATAATGTAATTTTAATTTTGTGAAAATGGTATATATATATATATATATATATATATATATATATATATATATATATATATATATATATATATATATATATATATATATATATATATATATATATATATATATATATATAAATAGATATAAAAAATATTATATATATATATATATATATATATATATATATATATATATATATATATATATATATATATATATATTTATATGAAAATGATTAGACCAGATATACTTCATATATCTAATAGTTTAAATAGCTGGGCACGGTACCACAAGTGATATATCATCTTAAAAAAATGAGTGTATCACTTGTTAGTAGGCTTAACTAATTAAACTTAAAAGTTTATGACTATATTTTAGTCTGCGAAATTTATATCCGACAAATTCTTCTATCTAATACACAAATTAGACGGGGTTTAGATTAATATGGTTTCTTAATTCCCTATAGAGACAAGCCCCTATAGTTAATTACATCTTAGACAACTGAAGTCACCTAAGAAAACTCTCGATTAAGATCAGGACTTCGTCTTCAAGAAATCAATGTTTAGGTTTCCACGATTGCTTATAGGAAAAGTCAAGTGGGATATGTTCAAGTAAGAACATTTATTTTCGGAATCCAAAGAAACGAAAAGTAGGAGATGTCGAAGATACTGAAGAAGCTTCAGTGACATCTCAAACTAACATTGGTTTGGCTTTACATTTTTGAAAGAGAAATTATGTGATGTTTCAGTCCTGTAAGTTATTTAAATATTTGGGGCTTATATCTACATTTCAAATGTAAATAGCATGAGGAAATGTGAGGATTTATGTCGTATCGAACGACGACCTTAGAATCTTAAGAAGTTTAAGACTTATATCGTACGATATAAAATTGTAGAAAATCCTATAAGATTGTATGAGAATTTATGTCGTGTCAGATGAATGACCTCAGTGCCTTATAGATATTTTATTTAAATCTATCGAAGCTAGGTTGAAGCTTCTTCTGCCGTCGTGTCAGATGAATGACCTCAGTGCCTTATAGATATTTTATTTAAATCTATCGAAGCTAGGTTGAAGCTTCTTCTGCCGTCTTTGTTGTCGCCTTGATTGCTGCCAGGAGATGAATTGTCACTCGACCATGTCGTTAGTATGAGAATTTATGTCGTGTCAGATGAACGACCTCAGTGCCCTATAGGTATTTTATTTAAATCTATTGAAGCTAGGTTGAAGCTTCTTCTGTCGTCTTTGTTGTCGCCTTGATTGCTGTCAGGAGATGAATCGTCACTCGACCACGTCGTTATTATGTTCCAAGAAATGTATGAAGAAAAAAGAAAATCATGTCTCGAACGGCTTATCCTAGGGGATTGTATGAACATACTAAAAGGTAGCAACTGAAAGCAAGAGTACAGGCAAATGTATATATTACAGTGCAATAAAGAAAGAAAAGAAGTTATGTAATAAAGTACGATAAAGAAAGGTACAAATAACATGTAAAAGGTAGAGTACAATATAAAAGAAAAGAAATGTACAGTAAAGAAAGAACTATGTGATAGGAAAAGTAAATAAACTGAAACAACTATAAGTGTACCTGGTTAATTCTGGCGAAATTCCAAAACAAATTACAATTGCATAATATAAAAGAATTAGATAAACATTTGTTGATTATAAAAGAAAAGTTAAATGATAAGCATATGAAAAATTTAAAGTGGAATATATGATCTTAATTTGGGGTTAGGCTCAGACTAGACTTCATTTCTCTTTTATCTCGATCCCACAGACAACTGATATATCGAAGTCAACCTATCAATATCAACTATAGGTCATCAACGAATTACCCCTATAATCGGGCAACCCTAGACCCTGTCATTCAATGGATGTGCGAATCTAAATAATATATGAACTTATTTTATTAAAGATACAAAATACATGTATAAAATAGTATCTGAACTTATCGGGGTATAGTGCACCTATATGTGATGTCAGGATAAGTGATGTATAATATCTAGGCTTATCAATCAACAGTGTATAGTGCACCAATGCCTAATAAGTGATATTAATTATGTAGCATCCGAGCTTTCGAAAGAAGTGTAATATCTATTCTTGTAGCACATGTCGGGTAGTATCCAGTGGGTAATATGTGATGTGTTATAAATATAGTATCTGTCGTGTAGGGTGTGATGTGTAGTGTGTATTATATAATGTCTATCGTGCATTGTGGTATTTGTCGTGTAGTATCTAAACTTATCATTTAAAGATATATAGTATATGTTCTTTTTGCAAATGTAGTATCTATGTAGTGTTTATTGTATATCGTGGTATTTGTCATTTTGTGGATATAGTATCTATTCTTTTTGCAAGTGTAGTATTTGTGTAGTGTTTATTATGTATCTGCTCTTTTCTAACTATCATTTCTCAAACCTTTTGAGGAAAGGTCAGGGCCACTGAGGACTTAAGGAAGTGAAAGCGCATCTCACTAATTGAATATCGATTTTATATTTTCAGCTATAAGAAGAGCCGATTAGTGGTTATTTGCATCATTGTCTGTTACCCCGCACCTCGAACTTATAAGCCACCTTAATTTTTCATATACTCTTTTGAATGAGAGGTCATTATTCAAATGATAAAATCGAAAATATAAATTCCCAACATAAACTTTCACATTTTCCAAATCCAAATTAGATGAATAAAGAAAACTCGCTATAGCATCTCTCCAATAACTAAAAGAACTAACTGCAGCTCTTTCAAGAAAATGGAGGTAGGAAGCCACCAGCTGACATAGTCTCAAATAAAGGACAGCCAAGGGGATAAAAATCGAATCCAGGAAGTGACCAAAGATCAGGCCACCACTAAAACAAAAAAACCGAGCCCAGCAAGGGACGAGAGCATAATATAATTTCCACAAGATTTAGCTTAATTTTAAGCCAAACCGAACCCAGCATAGGGGACAAAACCATAATATAATTTCAGTTGGACTGAACCTCATATAACTGTTCAGAAATCAAACAATATTTCCAATGTATATTCGAATAAAGAGACAATGGGAAGCAAAATCGAGCTACCAAACGGCTACTCAAATCATTAAACATTTCCAATATTTAAACTCGAATAAAGGGAGCAGCATGAAGCAAAACCAGGATACTAAAACATCTCCTCAAAGCACCAAATAAGGTTTCTACACATATTCGAATGAAGCAGAAAAAAAAAAATATAAGAACCAAGCCATTAGATAGCTTTTCAAACCATTAGATAAAGCTTCCAACATATATATTTGAGTAAAGGCCGCAAAAAGAACAAAAATTGCAGTTCCAAACTAATATTCGAGACCAAGAGAAAGGTCTCCAATAGATATTTGAATGAGAGCAGCAAGAGGAGCAAAAACTGCAGCTCCAAATTAAATTCCAATCCTAAAGAAAGGATCTCCAATATATATTCGAATGAGAGCGGCAAGAAACATAGAAACCGACCCCCAAAACAGGTGTTCAAATCTCAAGATATAGTCCCCCATACATGATCAAGTAGAGGACAGTAAGAAGGGCAGAAACCGAACACCAAAACAGATATTCAAAATCAAAATACAATTTCCCATATATATTCGAATAAAGGGGCAGCAAGAAACATAGAAACCGGCTCCAAAAACAGGTGTTCAAAACTAGAAAACACATTTCCAACATATATATATTCATATTGGGGCAGCAATAAGGACAAAAACCCCGCCCCTCCAAAACCAATCAAAATTATAAAACAGATTTCCAACATCTTCATTCGAATAGAGGCAGTGAGAAGAGCAAAAAGACGAGTCACAAAATTGATTCTCCATAACCAAAAAAAAATATTTTCAATAAATGCATTCAAATAAGGCAGCAAGAAGAGCAAGGATTCATCTCAAAATAAACTTTCAGATCAAACTAATGTGTATTCGAATAGTGCAGCAAAAGGAATAGAACTGCAGTCCCAATCTATCAAAGTCGTGATCAAGAATAATCAGATTTCAAAGACAAATGAAATCTAACCTTGGCTTCTTGCTAACTCAAGAAATGAGAAGAGTAAGAAAGATCACGAGATAAAAGCCTCCAACAAGTTTCTCCAAAATCTCAAAAAAAATCAACACCCTCAAATGCTCCCTTAAAGGGGTATTTATAGCCGTAGAAAGGGGAGGAGATGCTCACGATGAGGGACATTCACAAACNTATATATATATATATATATATATATATATATATATATATATATATATATATATATATATATATATATATATATATATATATATATATATGGGCTGGGGGCGTGAGATCCCCAACTCACCCTATTGGCTCAACCCCCACTATGTCTGGGGGCGACCTGGTGTGTGAATAATTCGAGTATCACCTGGCTTAAGGCCACACACACACACACACGCACGCACGCACGCACGCACACACATGAATCCTGAGGAGACCCAATGGAACACATGAAGAAAGCGGCAAAAGGCCGAGCAAATCGATAACACTTCAGTTGGTCGAATGCCTTGTCGACAGAGTGTTAGTCGGATCAAACCAATAAGCATCGCATACCGATGTTGATAACGATTTAACCAACATAAAAGTTATTCATAAGAACAACATTCATTGATTAGAGGTATACTGTCCGTCAAATTACAGTTATATGATGGAATGATTCTCTCATAGGACAATGAGTTTTCACAATGGATTCTTCGAAAAAAGGCGACCGAAGATGGTTCAGTCAATCGAGTGACTTTTTGGTCGACCAAACGAATTTTGCATGTCAAAGCCAAATAGCTACAAATACAAAAGGATGCATAGGGCAATTACAGATATAGAACGACGCCATCAGCAAATGCAAAGTCAAAATATGTCTAGTTTGGTTAAAAAATGTAAAGGTGTAAATAATTATAACATACTCATTAATTGAATGACAATTATGTAATTTATCGAATCTCTTCCTTTGACTTATAAATAAGGAAGTCATTCCTATAGAAAAGACTACTAGATCTATTTACAAAAGAAATTATTTGATTTGTGCTGCTCCTTTCTTTTATTGTTCGCTCATATGACTAACGCTTTATTCATTGGGTGTGACTCGAAACACATTTTAGGATTCACTATATATATCCACTCTAATTTAAAATTTTAATCATGATCATATTTATGACTTAATTGTAATTACGGCTAATTTAGTGTTTCAGTTTTATTTGATTGTATGCTCTAGTCCTATATAAAATGGTGGACTTAGGCCTTATGATAGAGTTGTAGTGAGAAATGTAAAAATTATAGCTTAAAGTCTTTCTTTCTCTCGATTTGGTGCTAGTGAAATTTCTTTTCTTGTAAATGTAGGTTAATCAATTTCAAGTTTTTCCACTTAAGTCCTTTATTTTTTATTATTTTTAAGTAAATTTCTTCATTCCTGTATTGTTTTCGCTTAACAATTGGCTCCGGAGCTTCAAGTTTGTGATCTAAGCTTGGTTCGAGATCGAACGCAACAAATTTGACATGTGTTGCAACATGGTCCGACATGCTTTGCTGGGTTAGTTTGAACGCGAAGTTGGACGATGGTTCCAGCAAGCTCTGGCGGTTCCGGCGACGTCGGAAGAGCCCGGGCAAGGTCCCACGATAGTGCGCAGTCCAGCGAACGGATTGGTCGGCAACATTGGTAGATTAGGGTGCCAGCGAGGAGATTTTGGTAACGGCACAAAGAGAGGAAAGGCTTCCCTTTTAGAAGTCTTAAAAGGGAAAGTGCTGTGGAGTTCTGAAAAGGGAATTTCGTAAGAAATGGGAATTGTTTTTAAAGCAAAAGAAAATCGGCGCTGGAATGAGAAGCGAAAGAAAAAAAAAAAAAGGGAAATTTCAGAAGGGAAAGCAGCTTATGGGAAACTGCTGAAGAAGAAAAGGGAAGGAGCATTTTGAGAAAGCCAAAAAGGAATTTTGGGATCTGGAAATAGAGAAATTTTTATTTTCTGATTTTTTTTTCATGTAAATTTTCTCTTTTTTTTTTGTTTCTTCTACATTTTTTTTGAGGTATTCTGTTAGGGGAATTTTTTTGAAAAAAAATTCTTATAGTGGTAGCCATAAATGATAGCATAATGTCAGGTTTTTCAACGTCAACTATGATAGTAAAAAAGTCAACTCATTAGGTGGTTATAAATCCAATCAAAATTGACGTGGCAGAAGTTGATAACAAATAAAACTTTAGCATGTAGTGATATGAGTTGATCAAAACGCTATGTTCTTTGAATCTAGAAGAAACCCTCCATAGCAATGAATGTCTTGAAGAGATATCAGACAAAGATTGGTTGAAGATGGACCAGTGTGCTCGTGGTATGATCTGAAATTGTTTAACCTATGAGATCAAATATGGGATGACAATAAAGACTTATACAGGAAATATAGAGAGGATGATGGAGAACAAATATCTCACGAATAACGTGCAGAACTGTTTACATATGAATCCTCAACTCTACAGATTTCAGACGAAACAAATGATTACATCGATGAGCACTTGAAGACTTGACAAAGATGTTAGCATATCTATTAAATTTGGATAAGAAGATTGGAGATGAAGAGAAGGCGCTATTTGTGTTGAATTCACTCTGGGATGTGTGTGAAAACTTCACTAAGACATCACTTGGAAGAAGGCCTTGAATTATAGAGAAATAACTACGATATTGTTGAATCATGTGTTCTGTCAAAGAGACAAGAAATCTACAAAGATGGAGTCAGCTGAGACACTTACAATTCAATGTGGCGGATCTGAGAAAAAGAAGAATTCAACAAAGAAAGGTGACAATGGCGACATTTCTCGAAAGCATGGCTAGTCTCGTGGGCACGTACTTGGAAAAAATCAATGTGTTTTTTTGCTTAGAGGGAAGTTTGATTATCTAAAGCTGAAAAAGAAGAGATAAAAAGTTACATCTGGGGTAAAAGTCAATATCAAAGTGGAAATATGCAAAGAGGCAGATTCAAATGTATCATTATATGGATTTTTTTTATAGTAATTTGTTGAAAAATTATTCAAATTATATTTTGGAAACATGTGTTATCTATCACATTTGTCCTCATTGAGTATGATTTTGTACGTACAATGAGCTAGACAATGGTGCAGTGATTATAGACAATAATCAAGTTTGTTGTACTATTGGTGTAGGGAGTATGTTTATCAGGATGCATGCTAGCACTGTGAGAGAGCTGACCAATATGAATCAAGATTCTGATATTAATAAAAAATTATTGTCAGTTGGGGCTTTAGAGTCCAAGGGCTATAAGATAGTTATTAAGACAGGAGTTCTAAAGATATGTCAGAGAGCAATGATTTTTATAAAGGGAGTTCGTCATCACAATCTTTACTCTCTTTAGGACGCTAGAGTGATTGGAACGGCCATTGTTGCTGATAATTCTTCTAATGTCACTGTTGTGTGGCATATGCGGCAAGCTCATAATGGAAAGACTTAACTTTAGGATTTGGTGAAGAAAAAAGTGATCAAAGAAGCGGGCACCTGCAAGTTTGATGTCTTTGAACATTGTGTGTTTGGCAAGAAGATAGGGTATATTTTGGGACTGTCATCTACATTACTAAAAGTATTTTAGAATATGTTCACACATATATTTGTGGCCCAACGAAGCCAACATCATTCAGTAGGTGGAGATATTTTATCTTTTTTATTAATGATTACTCTAGGTATGTTTGAGTGTACACAATGAAGTGCAAAACAAAGTGCTAGGGATTTTCATAACTTGAAAGAAGTGGAATGAGACTCAGACTGGTAAAAAGATTTGATATGTCAGATCAAATAATGTGGGCAAATACACTTCAAATGTGTTCTTGCAAGAGTGCTAGCGAACTGAGATAGAACAACACTTCATTGTTTGAGAGACTACAACAGAACAAGGTGATAGAGAGGGTGGACTGGACTACGGTGGAGAAAGTTTGGTGGATATTATTTAATGCTGAGTTAGATAAAATCTATTCGGCTGATGCCGTAGAATTTTTTTGTCACTTGGTAGGAGGTTCAGTCACCTAGAACAGCCGGAGGAATGTCCCAAAAATGGAGGTAGAAATTTCTTGTCACTCAAAAAAAATGGTGGAAAATCGTAATTGTGATCTTTGGATAGCAGCAATAGATGGAGAGATGGAGTCCCTTCGGAAGAATGGTATTTGAAGATTAGTGAAGTTTTTTCCTAGAAGGATGCCATCGAGTGCAAATGCGATTATACAAAGAAGGAAGAATCTCATGGAGCAGATGTGTGGTATAAGGCAATATTAGGGGCAAAAGACGTCACACAACGATAAGGGGTATTGATTATGATGAATTGTTCCTCCTAGTGGTCAAGCATCACTCAATTTGTCTTCTGTTAACACTTGTAGCACAGTACGGTCTTGATGCATGCAAGAAAATTCGTGGTAGTAGAGCAGCAGATTATCATCTTAGTATTGTACGAAGATTCAACACACACTCATAAGAGAGAAAACAACTCATTATAACATTATAAGCTTTTACATGGAAAACTCAAAAAGGGAAAAAAAACTATGGGGCCTAGCTCAACTAAAGACATCCGCAATAAACTGGATGTTACATTTACAGTTCCTCATCCCACTGGCTGGAAAGGGTCTGCAGTGATCGACGACGATCAGTGGTGGTCACCGGCGGTCGGCGGTGATCAATAGTGGTCAGTCACAATCAATGGTGGCAAGAGTGGTGTTGTACTTCTGCTCCTTATAAAAAATACATGTTCTTTCTCAAGCCTCAAGCTTCAATTTTTTTTCTCAAGTATTATGGCCTCGTGTGCATTACTTTTAAGACGTGGTTACATCTGACCACTCTATTTATTTATTTATTTATTCACTTGCTCTCACCGATCGATACATTTTGGACCGTCTTATTCTTTGTGATATGGACCGTCCGATTTGTGATGACTGAACATTCACTTTTTTGCCATACACAAATATAATATTCATGTATGTTTATGAAAAATGCATGCCAACACAATTATAAATGCACATTGTCGCTTGTGCGATAATGACATTCATAATCTTCAGTTTTCCTGTTTATAAAAATAATGTATGATAATTACATTCAATATAAATTTTTTGCCCTCTTAGTCGATCCATGCCACTTAATTTTTTATTTTTTACCCCGTCTATGAACCACTCATGACTTTTCTACATGTTTCCAGACAACTTTCATAAAATTATATATATATATATATATATATATATATATATATATATATATATATATATATATATATATATATATATATATATATATATATATANATATATATATATATATATATATATATATATATATATATATATATATATATATATATATATATATATATATATATATATATATATATAATATTATGTTTTATATCAAACAAATTAAGAGATGCGCATCAATGCTACTGTTGCTTGCGCAAATTTTCGACGGGAGAACTGTTTCCAAGTCGCACTAGTTCAGCTAAAATTGACTGATTAAAGCTTTTCATGCTTAAAAATTAAACATGCAAACCACCCAATTCCTAGGTATTTACATATCTTACTCCTAAACTTTTGCGATTTTACATTTATGCAACACAAACATTCGTAACATATCAAAAGCATCAACATTTTGACTTTTATGAAGTGGAATACAATTTTTCATGCATTAGTAAAGTGGTGTCAAAAATTGAAATTTGGATGTTAGATATGTAAATACATAAGAATTGAGTAGTATGTATGAAAATCTTCCTTTAATTTTGCGGTTGTAATATTGTTTAGGAAAAAACAGGCATCTTATATTTAACTCCTGCGAGCATTATTATAAATCGATCATAGTTGTTTGAAAAAAAGACCATCAAATACTTGTTTTTATGGATGCTATTATCCAGCTCTTGGGAATAAAAAATACAAACCAAATTTTTTGGTGAATTTGATAAAATAAAAAATATCTAATTTATATGCAAGAAAGTGCTCATATATATCACCAAAGATTTTTGTACCTCAGTTTCTCAAAGCATCCAAGTATTCATAAGGCCCCAAGAGTTCTAGAACTATATGTCTGCCAACACATGATAGAAGATATTTGATGTTAAGACTACTCTTCAACGCCAATAATGTCGGCACCTAACATCATAAAGATTGATGTTGTCAATTATCATCAATATTAACGTCCTCAGTTGCCAACAATGATGACAACAACAACTAGGGAGATGTCGTAATTGCCAACAAATTTGATTCCTTCCATTACGAAAACTATCACCATAATCATGTCAATAATGATGCCTTACATAACCAACCAGGTTAAAGCTCAATGTCCCTATTAAAGTCAATGCTGACCTTTCTTTCTATTAGTTGATTTCCTATTCTATAATAAAAACTCTCCATGATGCAACATCATCAATATCTGTTCCATAAACCAACAAGGGCCATAATTAAAATAATAATGTGGAGTTGTATGCTTAAAATAGAAGTTCATTTTTATAAGAAGCTTATGATCCTATCTTATATTTTAAACAAATCTTTCATGATTTATTTGTCATTTTTGGATGATTTACTTACAATTAATATAAATTTCAATAATGTTTACATTATTATCTGAGCATTGCTCATATTTTAATTGTTTGATCACATTTGGAAGTTATAAATGCTTGAGAACTATATTTAAGCTTTTCACAGTAATGAACCTGAATTTATCAAGAGAAAAGGAGAGAAAATTGATAGTAAAAGAAGAGCAACTAAACTAAGAAAAAATTATGATGAAGAAAAAATGCCAAAACAGCCCCCTAACTATTTACATTGGACAAGTTTTAGTCCAGGAGCTTATATAAGTATTTAAATTAGATAGTGTCAAATTCCTGTAACGAAGGAAAATAATTTTCACTGGGAATTATTTTAATTTGAAGTATTTTATGTTAGATGCAGTTAAGAGTGAAAACAAACTTTCTGGTGAAGTTAAGATGTTTATCCAATTAATTTCATATCAATTGTTTCGTGTTGCTCGAGATTTCATATAAAGTTAGATGATTTCCATGACATCACTTTTTCAATATCTTTTTTAAATTCTTAAGAAATTACTTTTTATTTTATTTTTTTTTATGGCTGTTAGAAAATTCGCGGAAGTAGAGCAATGGATTATCTCCTTAGCATTGCACGAGATTTCAACACACTCAGATAAAAAAACAACCAGTAATGACACCATAAGTTTTTAAATGAAAAACACGTAAATAGAAATAACCAGAGGGTCTAGCCCAACTGAATAAATCTACTATAAACAAGATATTAGATATATAATCCCCCATCTCACGGGAGGGAAAGAGTTGACATTCTTTGGAGTCACAACGTCGGTGGACAAATGAACATGTTATAAAGCGATTGATGGAAGCTGGCAGATGGTGGTCGATGTTGATCCATGGAGAACAACGGTGGTCAGCGGCAGTTAACGACGGTCGGCGATGGTCAATGACGGTCGGCGGCAATCAACAGTGGAACTAGTGGTGTTGGACTTCAGCTCATTTTCAAAGCTTCAAGTTCGTTTAATTGGATGGTCTGGGGAGTTTCCTTTAATCAGAAGTGTTTGATAGACATTTGAGTGTCTTGACGATGTCAAAATTGAGTAATCTTAGGCTTGTTGGATTTGTATTGTCGAGACACTCGATTCAGCTATAGGTTTGCTAAATTCGACATTCGTTTAAACTTCTAAATATGTCTAGAAAACTTCCAAAAATGATTTAATAAGTTGATATAAGTTTGATATGACTCGAAGTAGACTAATTTTGATATCACTAGGTTCGTCTCACTGAGTCGGTCAGTTTGATTATAAGTTTGCTAAAATTAAACTTCTGATGACTCTTAATTGAAGTTTGAATGTCTCTCCCAAAAAATTATCTCAAGCTTCATTTCAAATGAGAAAAATTTGTTAGTGACGTATCAATTTTTACATCATAAAACTAATGAATCACTTTTCCCGTTGACTTATTAAGGATATTAATTTTGCATGTTTAATTATTTTAATTAGTTTTAATGAGTTTAGAAGCAACTAGCTAATGATATGCTTGAGAATAATATTTTTTTTATTTTTTTAATTTCTCAAAAGGGTACTTGAAAATAACATCTCACAGTAAAATCACGTGAAAAGTTTCACATTCCTATCCGAAAGGACTACATATTAAAATGCAAAAGAAAAACGAAGAGTTATTAGAATGCGCGCATCAGCCCCTTCAAAACGTTTATAGTGCTATCAAAGAAGTTTGTTTTTCGTGAATAACTCATATTCGATTTGTTAATTAATTCGTGTTCATCTTCTTCTTTAAGTAAACGAGCTGAACATAAATAATTTTTTTTTAATCTCTAATTATAAACAAGCCGAACACAAACCACTATTTGTTCGCTTGTATTCGGTTTGTTTTACTCGAAATAATAAAATCATATAATTATTTATATAATAAGATATTTTAGATATTTATATCTAAGTTTAAAAAATAATAGTTTGTATGGTAATATGGATATGTGCATTATTTTCCATATATTTGGTGTAGTTTTAAATACAACACTTTACATCGAGCCGAACATGAACACTCTACATCGAACACGAAAAAAATTAGTCATATTAATGAAAATTTAATCAAATTATTATTATTTTTTACTTTGATGCATATCGCAAGATAATATAACCCAAAAAAAAAAAAGTGCACATCATAATATTTATAGACATTATTATATATTTATGAGAGACATCAGAGATTTTGCAATATATATATATATGTATATGAGGTGCAATAATAGAGGAGGAAAAGTACAGGGCTTGGTCAAGAAAATTAGAGAAGTATTAAAAGCAATAGTAGGAATCAAATGAAGTAAATTGTGTTGGTGATAAGGAAATAATTGCTTTAAAAATTTTAAACATAATTTAGGTGTTTGATTTGGACTGATTTAGAGGTAAAAAGCATATATATATATATAACCCTATAATCTGGTATGATTATGTTTTAATCATAAGATTATTGAAATTTGTGTTTTATCAAATAATTTTATGATGACTTCCCCCCTCGTAAGTCACGCTTCTCGTATTATATGAACAGTATGACAGCATAATCATATTAATATATATAAAAACTCAACAATTATTTTTATTTAAAAAATAGTTTGTGAAATGGAGAAACTTCCACCGTTGGTTAACCCTTGGAATTCAATTCCTTTGTCACGCTTTTCTTATTGAAGACAAAATGCGAATCCGTGAATCCCTGACCCACAACTTTTGGAAAATATTAACTTTTCCAATATATATATATATATATATATATATATATATATATATATATATATATATATATATATATATATATATATATATATATAATGTAAATACTAAAAAATAGCCATCTTCATCAATAGAAAAGATAATCCATTTAATTAAGTAAAAAATATCTCATGATGAGATGGTAAAAGAAGACAATAATGTTGATTAACACAGATCGGCATCCTTATGACGGTTGATGTCCAGTATATTATGTGAGACAATAACAAATGATCTTGTTCAATATTTTAAGGTAGTTAGCATAAATCAAACGATGTTGTTTTCGTTATCTTAAGTTTGTGAGCATGAGTCAAAGATTATTACACATTTGTGAAGGTCTTATAACTAATATGTCGGTAAAAAATCCGTTGAAAAAAAGATTCACTTATGACCGTCAATAACCTACTTAACAAAATAAGTTTTTCTACTGGGATTAGGCCATTGGTTTTTCCATCAATTTTAGTTGTGTTTTCTTTAGTGAATGTAGGAGTTGATCGTTGGTAGGGATTAACTAGCCAATATGGATGTATGTTGACATTGATTTCCAATGACATTGGTAAGGGGTTGTGAGATTTTGGCTTAGATCGATGAAGCAGATGGAGTGCATTTAGAGTTAAGTTCGAACCCATGCATGATAAATACATGATAATTAGGATTAGTTCAGTTAATTATTGTCATATTTTGTTTTGATACCCATTATTTTGAATTATTTTTTAAACGCCCACGAGAGAAGGGATAGTATTATTATTATATGGGATTAGGGTTATGATTATATATATATATATATATATATATATATCTGCAACGCTGAAAATGTAATATAGCTTGAAAGTAGGGGTAAATTTATACAAAATTATGCATACGTTTTAAGATTTACCTTCTTTTTGTCATATATACAGTGGTTTAGTTATTTCTCATTTAATGCCTAATATTTTATATCAAATATCTCAAAAATATTTTTAACTCTATTTTCCCCCCTAAAATCAGGAAAATAACTATCAATGGGAATGCATTTATTCATATATATTATTGAAATTAAATTAACAATTAATTACATTAAAAAAATTAAATATAGAAATATAAAAGAAATTCAACATTAGCAGTTAGGCTGCACATTGACATGCATCACCGCAAAAAATATTAATGAAATGGGGGACCATTCTCACATCACTTCAATTCTTGAGATCCACAAAGGGGATACGATGAAAATGAGATTAACGTGCAAACACCTACCACATAGTTGTCATAATCATGTTGTTGAATCATCATTATAATCTTACTGTTTATAAAGAAAATAGTACATGTTATATTTTTTTTACCTCTGTTTTATGATGGGTTGTACATAGTATTTTTGTAATTTTATAGATATGTCTATTGTTTGATTGCTTTGATCCCGCTTGGTCAGCTGAGCTTGTTTGTCTTCAACTCCGCAGAGCCGGTTCGGTTGGCTAGGCTTAGTCGACTTTGTCGGTCAAATGAGCTTGATTGTCTTATGATTGCTGTGAAAAAACGATGACAATAAAGCGAAAAATACAACGAGAAAAATTGCACAAAAAAAACACCAGTGCGACACACAGATTTACATGGTTCGGCAAAATTGCCTACGTCCATGGAGCTGCAGAGGATTTTATTTCTTCGAGGAATTGCATCGTCAAGCGCCTCGACTTTTACAAGAAAATCTTTATTTTCTTCCCTCCCTTCCTCTCTCTTTTTCTCTTCCTCTCTTTCTCTCTTAGAGGATTTGGTTTGGGCCTTCTCTTTACTTCATGACAAACCAAAAGAGACTATTTATTGAAACCAGAAGAGCGGTAGGTGAGAGGTAGTGAGCGATAGGTGGGAATGTAAGTGAGTGATATGTGAGATTCTTAATTAGGAAGCTAATTAAATTATGGTGGACCGGGTCTCCACATTACCAAACAATGATCGATGTTCCCAATTAGCTAGTTTAGTTTGGTTGTCCGCCCTAGATCTCTAGTGAGGAACTTCGATCAGCAAAGCAACAATGGATCATCGAGCAAAGGGTGAATCACTATAACCCGATAGGTAGCTCACTCTTCAAGTAAGAGAGCTTAAGGGATGACTATGAGACTCTTTACTGCATTGTTAATTTTTTGTTTGTGATGAGGAGCATCTGAGGTGTTTATGGAATGGTTGGTTAAGTTATGAAATTGCAGTTTTTCTCTGATCAAATTTATTGGTAAGTAGGCTCTGTATTGGGTGTAATATTGTACTTACAAACAAACAATACATTAATTTGATTAGGCCTAGTTTTGCGAGTTTTCTCTTTTCTTTTTTGGAATTTTTCATAAATAAAAAAAAATTGTCATTACTTTTCTTTTATTTATGTGTAATGGATATTCGTGCAACACTAAGACTTTAAATTATCACTCTTATCATCATATTTTTTTACGGAATAATTATTATTATGATCATTATAACAAATGAGTTTAATCAAACACGAAATATAAATCACAATTTTAAATGATTTTAAACCAGGTTTTGAGGGGAGAATAATATTCGCATTCATTTAACTTTCGTTCTTTTTAACCATGGGCTTTGGCAGAAGGGTGATGGGCCCAGGAAGCTCACTCTCTAGGCATTCTTCATGGGCCTGTAATCATTTTGGAGTTCCTCGGAGAAGCTACTACTACATAGTTTTTTCTTATTGGGTAGAGAGTGATGTAGAGAGAGAGAGAGAGAGAGAGAGAGGCCACTAAAAATACTTTAGTGATCCTACAAATGCAAGAAGAATTACATTAAAAATTTTGGAGAGAGAAAAATCAAATCAGTGGAAATGATGTAATTGAAATGATTTCACTACTTTATATCACTGCTTATAAATGAAGTTTTTTATCAAAAAGTTCAATCAGACTGCTATTATTCTAACAATAACTGTCTGAGAAGTCATTTTTAACATCCTTAGGAAACAGGTGCGACTTTTGAAAGAAAAAACAAATGGCTTTTTATCAAATTATTGCAGCAAAACATAATTATCGACATTTTAACTGGAATTATGATTAAAAATTCTTCCTGGTGGAGCGTAATTAAGTGGATTGATGATGAATTTTGAGGAATACATTTCTCAGTACACATAGAGTCACCATAATTTAAGAGATAATCAAATGAATAAAAGTGTAAATTCAGCACAAATACTGTCAGTGTGAGTTGGACGAAGACAGCTGTTTATATGGTAATAATGTTAGCAGAACTCAGCACAAATGTTGGACTCGATCAAATCTGTACAGCTAAGCCAACGTGACACTTTTAACACCTAGCTACCATGTATGACTTGACCATGCCTCGCCCACGTCACAAAAAGCCTGCCTCTCTCTCTCCCTCTTCTGTTCCATTATAAGCTTACTTTTTTTTTCTTTTTTTTTTTTTAGTAATACTCTATTATTTACATGAGATATTTTTGATTCCTTTATGTCTTTGGAGGTGGTCGCCTAATCATATCTCTCTTTCTCTAACAAATAAAATTTAAAATTTATATTTATAATATCTTGATCTCACGAACTTATGCAATGAAAATATATATTTTATTTTCAAAAAATAATAATAATAATAATATGATTATGTGATATTAAAAAAATAAATTATATACGTACATGTAAATACGAATCTTTAGGTTTTAAATAATAAATACTTATTTTACATTTATAAAATTGAATTGATTCTAATTACCTTTTCTGAAATATTATTTTTATTTAATCAAATTTTATTTCAAAGTGTCAACAGAATCTTGCTGACACATTAGTTTTGTCTAAGAGGTAAATTAAATCATAGTTCACTAGATTGCCAGAAAATGTAAAATGTAAAATGCATTATGTTCAGACTCAAAGTCTTTGTTTATTTTAAGTTTACAGATCAATATGCAACATTATATAAAAGGCTACATTCATGTGATAAAAAAGGAATATTTACATATGCATCTCTCAATTCATATGAATTTATACATTTCTAACACCTAAAGCTTTAACTTTTACATATGCATTAGCATGTTACCATACTTATGCATAAAAAAAAATGCATTTTACTTTTTAAATATTAAAATAATAATATTTTTTTATGTGATATGAAAGATATTAATTATATAAATGTTAAAAAAGATTAAAATTTAATTGTTAGATATGTAACATTATAGTCCAGTGGAATTATTACGTTAGGACGGCTAATATCTAAACATATACTTCATATATGTACGAATGAGGTGGCGCCCGACCAACTGAGCTCACCCGGTGATTGACCATTTGAAACACACAGCCGCCCGGGCCTAATATTTTCTCGTCCGTCCACCAATCCATCTCATAGCTAAAGGAGCAGACTCTTCACCATTGCCCAATCAAAATGCTAAATCTATCGATGCCACTTGTTGGCACTAACCGGCAGGTGGGATCCATATGGCCACATGCTCCATGTACTTGTTCATGAGTGATCGCCAACAAATGATAATAGATATAAAGAAAAAGTTTTTGTTACGACAAAATTAAATAATTTGTTGACAGATGCATGAATGCATGAATGCATGATGATTTAATTGTATCGCTAATTTTTCTTTTTATAAAGAGAAAATTCAATCACACGGACTATGTGAATTTATTATTAAGCTCTTTTTAATAGAATCTTAATAAGCAAATTACAGAAGAAGAAAAATAATTTAAAAGTAAATAAGAAATTTAGTCATATAATATTAGCTTGATGTAAATAATGATATCACGAATGATGTAATTGAATAATTGTCCTTTTTATAAAACTTTATTATTTATTTTTTCTTATTGAAGTAAGGAAATTATTACTATTATTATTATTATTATTTCTGATGTAATTGGCCACCCAGAGCATCTCCGTACATGCTGCACGTGCGAATGGATGAATGGATGGGCAGACAAAAAGGGGACAATTTGCTGCAACAAATGTCACATAAAAATAATGATAAGTGAAGTACATTAATGCGACCAAAAAATCGGTACCGATATTTGGTTTTCATCAAACCATACTGTTTAATTAGCATGATAGACCTGAACCGCTTCCCAATCCATGCTCTCATGGGCTGTTTTAAACATTTAATTAATATTATATATATATATCTTAGATGCTACTATTTTAGCTTCAGCCCAAATTCATCTAATTTAATTTTAAATCTTAAGCCTAATTTGATGATAAATTTATTTCATTTGGTTTCCATTCAATATTTCTCTCTCTCTCTCTCTCTCTCTCTCTCTCTCTCTCTAATGGGTTTATGGAGCAAATTGGCAAAAGTTCATTTGCCAGGACCCATTGACTTATTGAAATGATTTGTTTATCTGAATCATGTGAATTGATTGATGAATTATATAAATCAAGTATTTTTAGTCTACTTTATCTGATTAGCCGAACTTAACCAAATGTCTTCGATAATTGAGATATATGTCGAGTTGCTTTGGCCAATTGATTGAACTCATTCGCCAACTTTACTTCTTTCAAATATACTTAAAATATTCTTTTTAAATCACGTGCTTTAGATGATCCCTTCCTTTTTTAAATCTTGCACTTTTTATTAATGCATATTATAGAAGATTTACCAATCGAGGTATACACTCAACAGGTTTTACATGCGACATAATTTGAGTCAATAAGAAAATCTATCAAAACAAATATAAATTATTAGAAAAATTAGAAAATGATAGAGTCCTATTAGAGCTAGTGTAACAAAATTTATTAACTATATGCTACATAAATTAGCTTATTTGATATTTTCAATTATCAATTTAGATTACAAGAAGATAAAAGAATATGATCAAATTGCATGCTATACTTTTAAGTATATTGAATCTATTTTATATAAAAATTTGCATATAAGGACCCACAAATTTTTAAAAGAATTGATGGTTATTCCAGAAATTAAAATGAAATAGACCAATAATATCTTAGGGATCCAAGCAATGGAGACTATAAATATTCATAGAACGGACATGACATAATGAGATGATGTGTAACAAATTAGAATAATTATATTAGAGAAACTAAATGCTTTAATTAGAGTTATTTATTAAGAAAATAAATTGTTGTGTACTTAAGTTGCCTAACAATATAAACATATTAAAATTCATATCAAATATATTATTAAAAAAAGAAAAAGAAAACATAAATGATGCCTGATAGAGTTATATTTAACCTTTAATGAACAAAATAAGAATGAAACTTAAAAATTTATCTAGAATTAATTTCCATATAGCTAGGCTCTCTGGTCCATAACTAGTCCATAATTTTATGATTGTGAATTTCACTTTAATAATGATGATGGCCTTTATTAGAAAAATTAATGACACCACACTATCTACATTTTTTCAAAATTTCTTATTAATTCTTATTAATAAAACACTAGTTGTGATATTTATAATAATAAAAACATGCAAAAAATCAATATTACTTATTAAATCCTTATAAATAATTTCAATTACAAAACTCCTAAACACCTAGTATTTGGAGGGTTATCACTTTATTATTGCATAAAATGCTTCTAGTACGTAAGATATTATTTTGGCTTTTGAACAAACAATTACAATCTAATTCAACCCCTAATGTTAAAATCAAAGAAAAAAATTTAGATTTGATATGGAAAATGACACTTGGATGAAACTAATAAATTGCCAGTGAAGAATATCCACAACCAAATTCTACTGAATTATCAAAACCGATTATTGAATCTTTCTAAAGACTAAACAACAATGGGCATGAGAGCCCATACTAAAAAGTCCAATATTGAAGCACTAAAATTGCCATGATAGTAGAGAATTAATAAATTGATAATATATAGATTAAAAAGGTTTAGATATAATAGAAAGATCAAATAAATTAAATTTGGTGCACTAAACATTTTTTGTTTTTGCATAGCTAGCTAGCTAAAGGTCATATTGAGTATTTAGCCATTATACTTGTCCATGCATGCAAGCCTTTTATGTTTAATGGTTTAGGGTTTGGGAAATTTATTATTTGCCATTTGTAGGAAAGCTATATTAGCTTTTTATTAATTGATTGACTGAATCCAAAACAACGTAAAGCCTGTGGGTGGCTAGTAGCTAAATTTTAGTCTTAATTAAGTATATATTCTGAGCAATAAATTATTCGTAATTAAAGATACACAGTAAATTTTTAAAGTCGTAGAAAAATTTTCATCATCTAGTTAAAAAATATTTACGGTCATACTTTTCATGATTACAATATTAAAAAGAGTCTATAATGGCTTCAAAATTTTACAAATACAAATAATAATTTAATGTTGCATTTACATAAATACCACGAAATATCTTGTGTGTTCATATATGTTGCAATATTTAAGTTCTCATATTTATATCTATAACCCTCAAAATTTTAACATCATTCATGCTCCATTTGAGTAATCATGCAATGAGTTTTTGAGATCTCGGCGCATGTATTATTATTAGTGTTTGTATTATCTACTAGAAAAGAAAAAATCAGTGTAATATTTCTCCATAATAACATACGCATGATTTGTTATGAACCTCTAGTATAACATTTATATCTGATTTTATGATACTGTTATAACAAGTGTGTAGGATTAATTCACAACATTTTAAGAAGTCCTAACAAAAGGCTTGAGTTAGTTATCATTATTTGGAGAATATAGTAGACAATTATAATTATTTATAAAAAATTAGAAGCATATATAGTATTATGAAGAGGGAAAAACAGCAAAGATTGGACCTAGTATTTTTCAATAGTTGATTGAGATTTATAACTGCGCTATTTTTGGCCATGTCTGCTATCTTTTCATGAGTATTATCAACACAAACATGCTCACATGCATATGCACGAATTTACAAGAAATTATAATGAAGAAAAATTTCCAAGGCCTGCCTCCAATTCATCTATATATAAACACTCGTAATTCTCTTTTTCCTTCATCTGGCCATATGCTTAATTCATCACTCCCTCTTCCTCTCTTGAAAATATCTACTTGTAACAGTTTTCTTACTTAATCATGACCAGCACCTTTTCTCCTTCTCCTTCTTCTTCTTCTTCTTCTTCTTCTTCTTCTTCATAGGTTAAAAGTTCTGCTGGGCGTAGAAGTTTAGCTAGTCACTGTTTGCTGGTGTGGCATCATCAAGATTCACAAAATTTGAATGGAGCTTACTCTTTTATATTTTCATATATTACTATATATTCCCTACTATAATTTAACACAGAGAGAGAGAGAGAGAGATGTATATTTTTTCTCCAGAAATAGAATCCAAGTGCTCTAGCTCAAATTAAAGGATTGAGAATCTTGATGATGCTGCCTCGGCTATCAATGACTTCAATATCAATTAATGCTCTTTATGTCCTACATATCTTCTATTTTATTTCTCATCCATTTCATCTAAAGAGCAGGTAAAACCGCTTTTACTTTTTTTTAATCTCCTGACATGCATTCATACAGTCTTCTAAGTTGAAACCTTTTTTTTTTCATTAAGTTGAAGAATTTGACTGCTACAAATTTGCTCCATTATCATCTTCTTTCTATAGTTGTATGGGCGTGAAATTGAAATAGAAAACCAAATATCTGCTGATTGGATTACAATTATACATATGAAATCTCACTCTGATTTTGAATATTATGAAAAATCCAACTAATTACACTAGGAGATGCATCTGTTAACAATTTTATTTAAAATAACATGAGCATAATTAAGATCCATTTCTGATTCAAATTAACTCATGTTGAGAACTCAAAAATTTGTTCATGTCGGATGTGTCAGCTGGTCTGAAATCGAAATTAGAAATGAATATACAGAAACTCACCGTTGTGATGAAGATATAAGTAAAAAGAGATGATGAAAGTGGTCGTAGTGGGAATCATTTGATCCATCTTTTAGAAAAGAAAATGGGGGATAAGTTGTTTGTCTGCTACTTCCATTTTATGTCTGTTTTCATATGAAAATTTAGTCTATATTTTAATTATGATTCAAAAGACTAATGAACGTTACTTGTCACAATCGTTGGCAGCCCAGAATATATATATATATATGTACGTCAAAGTGATTGTGATGATGGGGATACATATTGCCATCTCATGTAACCATATAAAACCATGAAATATGATTCTTTTTTTCATGACATGCGTATGTTGATAAAAATAAAAAAATTTCTAATTATAAATCCTTTTAATTAAATATGACATAATTAATGTAATAAAAATATAACAAATGTAGTCTAAAAAAATGGAATTAACCCCAATTGTTGCATCTCTAATAAATCTATCATCATAAGTTGTATGTTCAAAAATTTTCGCTATGTATGTATTTAAATCTTCAACTTCAGGTACTTCATTTATAGTATCAAGACATTCATTTGCGTATACATATAAAATTTAACAAATATGATCATTTTCTTATTTTGATGATCAATTTAAATATATTTAAAGCTTACTGATTGGTTGCATACTCTGTTCTTCATAATCAAGTTTAGAAAAATATTCATCATCAACTATCCAAAGGTCTACAACCTCAATACTTATAAAGTTAACGTTTTTTAATTTGGTACCTATAAAATAAATATATATATATATATATATATATATATATATATATATATTAGATTATGATTCTCATTATAGCTATATATAATTTTTCATTTTAAACCCTATGTATGCCTGCATGCATGTATGTATGTAGACACACATACTACAGGAATAGCATCGGTGTTTATTTTAATGTTTAACGCAAAATGTGTCAAACACCGATGTTATTCAGGATAGAAAATCACCGATGAGATTTGCATCAACTTTACGTCTACTTTATCGATGCAATTCATTGACAAAAATGTCGAACATAATTAGTGAAGTTGCAGTGACATTAGCGTCGAACGTGTGTTAAATTGTTTGACACAAAACCTCACTTAAAAGAGTCGAACAATATCGGATGTTAATCCAAGAAACTCTGACGTTAATGGCCAAAATTCTTGCGTGTGTGGTCTCTTAACAGTGTCGAACAAGGATCTGATGCAAATATGTTAATAATCTGACGCAAATGTCCTAATATCCCGAACCCGTGTGACAAAACCCTCATTTCTTCTCTTTTCCTCTCACGAACAATCACTCCAGCGCCCCGACGATTCCTCCAGCATCGAGCTCTTCTGACGATCAGGGATGGCGTTCACCAGTAAAACTCCGACGAAACATTCCTTCTCCAAATTCAGGTAAATCTTATGCATTTATATACATACCACTTAATTCCTACGTATTTGCATCTCTAAGATCTAAACTTTAGTTTTTACATATATGTCACCTTCCCGATGCATAAAATGGTGTATTTCACTTGTTTAGGGCTTAGGGTAGTGTTATATTTGAGGTGATATTAAAATTTTAGTTACTATAAATGTAGAAAAGTAAAGTTTAGTGTGTTAATTTTTTACATACATGGTTATTATGTGGTATGTATAGAAATGTCTCTTACTTTTATGTATCGTGTTTTGTGTGTGATTATGAAATTTTTGGGGTGAGATATGTAAGTAGATAAGAACTGTTTGCTATGTATATACATGCCTCTTAATTTTATATATTTTGGGTACTAAAACTTTTAAAAGGAGTGACCCTTTTAAGTTTCTCGAGTCAATTGTTGAAACTGATGGTGATATAGATGATAATGTAATTAATAGAATTCAAGTCGGTTGGTTGAAGTAGAGGAATGCATTGGTCATATTATGCGATAGAAAAGTAGATAGTTTAGTCATATTAAACGTCCACCATCTGATGGACATAAAAGACTTGCGCTTATTGTATAAAAAATTATCTTAATTTATTATAATATGACTCCGTAGGACACAATGGAGAAAAAAGATTCATGTAGCTGACATCACTTAGTGGGATAACCATGGTTTAGAAAACTGGATCAGATCGATCGGTTAGACCGTGAACTTGCCACATGAAAAGTCTGGTTATGGCTATAGGCCACACCAAAATTTTACTTTCATCTATGTACACCTAACATCTATTTGTAATAATCTATAAACTTATATCTATGTTGCAGATAGATATTCGTAATTTGAGATTATGAATGTATAATAAAATTTATCCTAGTCAGAAAGAACTCACTGAAGAGTTATTGAATGCTGTTGAGAAATTTGTGCTCACAACTGCACATTAAATCAAGCATACATATTACTTGAAGAAATCAGGTTAAAACTTTCTCACAAAGAATTTAAACCAAATTACTAGTATTTGCTGCACATGGCGAGCAAGAACCAAAAGTTCAATATTATCAAGTTGGTGCCTCGACAAGTTATGGCCCTCCAATAGAGGAATTCGAGCCTGACATATATGAAAAAATGATTCATGATGCTCACAGAGTTCATTTTATTCACAACGTTCCACACGAAAGTGAAACATCATAATCTCATATTTATGCTGGCAAGTAATTATCACGTTGTACAATTTACCCTATGTTATGTGCAAGCCCGTGTCATTCTTGTTTCTGACCTTAATCATATCATGTCCACATAGCTCAAAGGGAAAAAAAAATTGATGTCTACTTATAGCCTCTGATTGATGAGTTTCAAACATTGTGGAAGAGAAGTGTGCTTACTTATGACATCACTACGAAACAAAATTTTCAACTAAGAGTTGCTCCTATGTCAATTAGTGATTTCCCAACCTATTTGATGCTATATTGTTAAATTATAATCGAGAATTTGGCTTGTCCTTACTTCATGGATATGTCGAAGGCAGTTACTCTAAAACATGAAGGAAAAAAAACTTGGTTCGACCGCCACCAAAGAATTCTCGGTTGTGATCAACCATTTAGAAGAAACAGAGATGCATTCTTCAAAAATAGGGTAACAAGTCAACCCCCCCCCGGCCCCCTCCCCTGATAACCGGACTAGAATTATTGCAGATGATCAGTGAAGCATCAAAGATCACCGAGAGACCAAAATCAGCTTCAACTCATCTTTCTGATTTTGGTGTCACGCATAACTTGACTAAGAGAAATATATTTTGGGATCTTCTGTACCAGAAGACTAATCTGATTCNCCAGATAACCGGACTAGAATTATTGCAGATGATCAGTGAAGTACAAAGATCACCGAGAGACCAGAGTTAGCTTCAACTCATCTTTCTGATTTTGGTGTCACGCATAACTTGACTAAGAGAAATATATTTTGGGATCTTCTGTACCAGAAGACTAATCTGATTCTACATAATCTTGATGTTAAGCATATTGACAAAAAAAAATTAATAACATCTTTAATATTGTGATTGATATCAAGAGTAGAACAAAAGATAATGTGAAAGCTAGTTGGATCTGAAAGAGTGTTGCAAGAGGAGATCTTAGAACCTCAAGAGATAAATATAGGTAAATTAATAAAGCTTAAAGCTACATACTAGCGTACAATAGCTCAGTGGAGAACAATAGTTGAGTAGGTGAATTCTTTGAAGTTTCCTAGCGAATGTATCTCAGATTTGAGCTGTCGTATTGACTTGGGAATAGGAAAGGTATTCCACATGAAGATTCATGACTACATACAGAAAGATTTATCTCTTCGAGAGGTATGTATTTTCGATTTATTGTGATTTGTTTTTATTTCAAACTAAACTACCATCATATTCAATGAAAAATAACTTTATGTTGCAAATTTTTAAATAAAAATAAAAAAAAACTATTAAGAATAAAGTAGATCAAGGGGGATTGATATATGAAGCATACTTGCTATAGAACCCAATTGTTTTCTATTTTTTTTATATTGACCAAGGACATCAAATAGGTCATACTATAAGTGACATGCATTCACTGCCAGAATTATATATATTTCAAATATCAAGGGAGTCATCATAGAGGCATGGTACACTGTATATAAGTCATAAAGAGATTTGAGCAGCTATATTGTATATTTTATTTATTGAATTTTACTTACATGTTAGTTTGCTATTTTGAAAATTTTGATTTTAAAAAATTGACCCATTTCGGTTGAAATCTTTGATCAACACGACCATCATCTGGGATTCGAACATTTAAAACTTTATGTTTGAAGGGGGGACATTTAGTTTTGTTAGTTTATGTTTTTCAAAGTCTAAATCATCTCGACTCCTATCCTTATATATAAGAGGATCAGACTTGGTGATATGGATTTATAAACTTATTTTAGATTTTATTGTTTATTTTAAAACTCGTCAACACCAGTCCTTGTCATAAGGATGATCAAACTAGTGGGGTGGGTTGGATTTGTAAATTCCTATTTTAGATTTGGACGTTTGTTTTTAAACTGCTAGATTCATCAGCTCTAGTCTTTGTTAAGAGGAGGATTAAACTAGTGGGGTGAGACTTAAAACCCTGCCCTATAGATAAGGAGGCCCGATCAGCCTATGCGAGCTCAGGGTCGGCTCGTTCGACATTGGATCGTGCTCAAAATGATTCGTGAATGGTGTGTTCGTGTTCGGCTCGAATAACATTTTACGGCTTGAGTTCGCTCGAGTTCAGCTCAGAAATGGAGGAAATGAGTCAGAAGAGGAAGAAGAAGATGACTCGGAACTCGGAAGAAGAGGAGGAAGAGGAAGAGGAAGACAAACGACAAACCCTAAGCTCTCGCCATCGAATCGCAATTTTGAGAAGAGTGAGGCCATCGTTGTCGAACGTCTTTCGCAATTTTGAGAGGAAGGAGAAGAGTCCCCGATTCTCCCAACATCTTTCGCGATTTTGGGATTTTGGAAGAGGGAGAAACAACTGAACCCTCGCGATTTTGAGAGGAAGGAGGAGGTGGAACTCGGTAGAGGGAGAAACAACCGAACCTAAATTTATATTTTATATTATATTATATTAATTATATAACTTATATTATATTAATATATAATATTTATATAAATAATATTTATTAATAATTTGTTATATATTATAATTTATAAGATTTAATTTTTAAAATTTTGATAAATTTTTTTATTTTAAAAAGTTTTAATTAATTATAATTTATAATATTTAATTTTATGAATGTGTATTATATTTGTGTGTGTATTTATTTATTTATTTCTTTTCGGGCCAATTCGAGCCGAACAAGTGCGTACAAATGTTTGTTCGTGTTCGACTCATTTATATTTCGAGCTTAAAAATTTGTTTATGTTCGGCTTGTTAAGCTCAACGAACGGGCCGAGCACAAGATTTTCACGAACAACGAGCCAAATTGATAGCCCTACATGCAGCATTCTCGAACCCAGATATTGATCATTCAACACGTTGGATGGAATGCATGCGGGCTTATAATTTTATTTGTTTGAGCTATTTTAATTGTAGCATTTTATGTATCAAGACTTTTCCATAATTTATAGCATGTATTAAATCCAATAGCTTGAAGGAGTGCATTTAAAAGTTGGTGTGAATGATTGCATACAAATTTTCATTTTAAGTATTTTAACGTGGTGGATTTGAAATATTAATTCTTCATTTTTAACATTTAAAAAAGCATTTGTGTGTTAAATGTAGGCCCAATTTATAATATGTATTTAAGTTAAGCTCAGCCCCTAATTTATAGAACTTGATATTCAGTTTAAGTTTTGCCTTCTAATTTATGCCATTCCATATTTAAGTAAGGTTACATACCCTAATTTATAGAATTCAGCATTTAATTTAAATTTAGCCCTTTTAATTTGTGATGTTTCATATTTAGGGTCTGTTTGGGGAGCACTTTTTCTGTCTAGACTCCTAACCCGCGGTCTTTATTTTTTGGTTATTTATAGGTTATTTCGGTATTATTAAAAATAAACTGAAAATAACTTAGAAATAACTTGGTCCGCACGTAGAGCTACGTCAGGAGTCCGCACAAAAAAAATTTTCCTGTTTGGGACAGCTGCAGCTTATTGAATAATCTACTGATAAGCTGATTAAAAATAATCTATTGATAAGCTATGTGGGATGACTATTATAAATTTTTATTTTTTTTAGAAAAGCGAGACCGCTGCCAAAAAACTGTCACTGCACATAAATAGGTGCAGCATGAAAACGCTGTTTTCTGCATTTTCAAAATACATAAGCTGTCAAAACACAGTTAACTCAAACAATTCATTAATTTAATTTGACACCCCACAAATTTATGCGTTCAAAAATGTTAAACAAAGATTAATTTGCATTACGACATAATTATTTGATCAACTTCAAATATATTCGAACTTCGGATTTTTAATTAATCATTTGTGTTTTTCTTTATTTTTATTTTGATATCATTTTAAGTCCAAACAAACAGTTCAATTAATAACATTTGAAAATCCAAGATCACCAGAAATTTTGCAGACTTCTGGCATCGTGGGCTATCTTTCTTCTAATTCACCAGTCTATAAGATGTATGTAGGTCTTCACTTCTCTTGCATTTTCGATGGGAAAACAACTTCTAATCCACCGTTCTATAACATGCATGTGGGTCTTCACCTTGTCTTGATTGCATTTTTTTTTCTCTGCAATAGTTGAGGAGATGTTTGCAATGGCTAGATCATAGCGAGCATTCGAACCATAGAGGAGCCAATTGGGCTTTACGGCAGAGGAGATGGCGCGATTGAGAAAAGCCTGGGCAGAGCAGGAGAAGGTCCTGGCTAGGGCTCAATGCAAGGAGATCGCGACAAGAAATTGATCGCAGCAAAAGGGAAGAGAGACGCGGTAGGGAGGCCAGCGTCAGGTCACGCAGAGGGAATCGATGGCGACGGCTGTGTGCGAGGCTTAGGGTAGATCAAAGGAAGAGGGAGTTTCGTGCCTGTGTATGCAGCGATCTCGTCGTTGCCTTCCCTGTTAGTGCCAATCACGACTGTCTGGCTAGGCTTTCGGGTAGGAGAGGGGCAGACGAGCATTTCTAGCATCTACAGGGAGAAAGAGGGGATCCCATGTCTTTATATGCCGCGATTCCATCGTCATCTTCCTTGCTTGCTCTCATCGCGACTGCACTGCAAAGGATTCTGGTAGAAGAGGCTTAACGGCAGGAGTTTTGACGATCTTCACTCGCAGCGATCTCTTCGTTTCCTCCCTGTAGCATTTCGTGAACGACAGAGAAGAAGAGAGTGGTCGCAAGGGAGAATCGTGCAACTTCTGTCGTGATAAAGAGCCCAGACAGTCGCCAACGGTTAATGGAATCAGAAGGGAGCGACTTAATTTTAATTAATTTCATTCAATCTAATTAAATCAAGTTAATAACATTAATTATTTTTTATAATTTTTTATCGTCAAAATGGCGTCCTTGAAGAAGTACTTCAATTGCAATATCCAGGTGATTCTACACAGTTTGTTTACTCCTTCAATTATGCGATTTTATTTTGAATTGACGAACACACACTCTTACACCTTATGTTATCACCAAAGTCAAACATTTAATATGTGCAATGAATAAAGTGTTGGGTTGTGATTATGAAGAATAAATCTAAAAAAACTATTCAGATTCAAAATATTATTGAACTCATTCATCAAGAGGATTGTATGTCAGATTTTCGCATCAAGTCGATATAAATGATGAAATGCTTGCTCTAGAAGATACCATGCGAATTTATGAAAGGTTTCTAATGATATGATTGACAATGATGATGAGACTAAAGAAGAAATTTTAAGTTCATCGTTAAAGATGAGTTCGTCTAATGAAACTTAATAACAACTGTCTATGAGTTGTTTAGTGGTTGCTTTTTAGTTTTGTTGTTTTAAAAGTAGTTGTTGACATATGTTTTACTTTGATTTTGTACCATTCTTTTTTTTACTTTTGCTACTTATTTCTTACTTCTCCGGCTAATTTTTTTTTATGAGTATTTATCGCATGTTTATTGTTTTGCACATTTCTATGTTTACTTTGGTATACTGCTCATGTTTATTTTTGCTATCAGTCCTTAATTTATTAATGTTTTTTGTCTTGTTACAGATGACCACATATAGTGCAAGTGGTCAACTAACTGAGAGACTCCGTGTTCTAGGTAGGATGTCAATTCGGGTCAAAGGGCCAGGCTCGGGTCCAACCCAAACATGACTCGACCCGAATCAGGTCAATCCGAATGCGGCTTAAATAATAAACATGTTGAAAAAATCAAACTTACTGCAGCCACACCACACCTCCTCCCCCACCAGATGCAACCCCGCCTTCTATAGCCTCACCTACTTTTTGCTCCACCTCGGATGAGTCTGGCTCCTCGACTCCAACCCCCGTAAGGGTATTTATACTGTTGGAGGGGGACTCATAAGTTAACTTTAGCATTAGATTGTGTTCACTGTTCATTTTATATTTTTTTGTATTACTAATTTTTATTATGCAGATTCAATCCCCACAAGCTGCCTGTGACATGCATCGCGGAGATCATCCAGAAGAGATACGTTCATTTGTATCTCTCTTTGAAGCAGATTTTTGCTACCACTCGAGACATGTCGTTCCAGGAGTTCAAGATAGAATCATCTAATTTGAATCATAATTATAAATCTTATTTATTTTGTTGTACCAGCAAACATGGACTATTTTTACGTTGTAGATGCCCTTCACCTGGTTGTCAAAGCACCACCCCTTGATCAGTCGAATTTCAAAAATTCGTTTCAGGCATGGAAATATCTTCACCACAACCTGCCGAAAGGGGAAGCGGTTCGCCTGGATCGGTGAGGAACTCTGGGCTCAATTGACTGCAGTCTGGGCCTCTCCCAATTATGAGAGGAACATGTAGGTTAACCAGGAGCAAAGGAGGCTAGAGTAGTTGTGCTCCATATTAGAGGATTGATCTCCAATACAGAGCACTACATGAGCCTGGTAAGATTCTTATAAATATTCAAAATTTCAATGTTTGATTTAATTATGTGGTGTCAATCATTCTCTTATGCTAACCTGGCAAAGAAGTTAGAGTCGTGAACCCTTTAATGCAGAGTTGCATGTTCGAACTGATTGGCACCTGGGGACTGATCCTGATTGTATATGACAGTACTACGAAGTATGTGATTAGATTCTCAATTTTCCTTACTTATATTTCTTATTTACAACGGAGCCAAAAACTTGACTCTGAAGCAAATAAGAGTGCAATTATTATATTTAAATAATGGGATACTACGCAAGTATGCATATTGTTATTAAGTAATAAAAGATTTTTTTAATTAAGCACTGAATATTGAACCCACAAAAAGAATTACAACCAAAATTTTTTTAAGTCAGAAGAAATTAGATAACAAAATCTACTTTGAAAATTATTCTTACTCAAACTATAAATATTATAATATGAATGAAAATTCAATTTTTTTTTGTAATTTTTGATAATTGAAAATAGAGTAAAAAACTAATTAAATTCAACTAGATATTTGTAAAATGAAAGCAATATAAATAAAATGTTTTTTTCCTTATCATGTATCAGTAACAAGTATATAAATTTTGTTGTAGAAGTATTCAAATTGTGTTGTGTTAAATAAGAGTAATATTATTATTTACCCTTACTAGAGATGCTATAAAGAACATTGGTTAATTTAAAGTTTGAATTGTCCAGAATACGGGCTAGGTATGGAAGATGCTAGCTCTCACTCTAGAGTTTCCTCTTCTCCTTCCACCTGGGGGCTAACATCTCGTCTCAAGACTTAAAACAATAAACCAAATTCGGNATTAAGTAATAAAAGATTTTTTTAATTAAGCACTGAATATTGAACCCACAAAAAGAATTACAACCAAAATTTTTTTAAGTCAGAAGAAATTAGATTACAAAATCTACTTTGAAAATTATTCTTACTCAAACTATAAATATTATAATATGAATGAAAATTCAATTTTTTTTTTGTAATTTTTAATAATTGAAAATAGAGTAAAAAACTAATTAAATTCAACTAGATATTTGTAAAATGAAGGCAATATAAATAAAATATTTTTTTCCTTATCATGAATCAGTAACAAGTATATAAATTTTGTTGTAGAAGTATTCAAATTGTGTTGTGTCAAATAAGAGCAATATTATTCTTTATCCTTACTAGAGATGCTATAAAGAACATTGGTTAATTTAAAGTTTGAATTGTCCTGAACACGGGCTAGGTAGGGAAGATGCTAGCTCTCACTCTAGAGTTTCCTCTTCTCCTTCCACCTGGGGGCTAACATCTCGTCTCAAGACTTAAAACAATAAACCAAATTCGGGGTTTTAGTCTGTCACTCTAAAGTCCTCGAACTCTACACTCTTCAAAGTTTATTTCTCTATTTATTTGCACTCAATCATATAAATTACATTATCATTCATATAATCTCATGTGCTTCTTACCATTAGTTGACTGAGACAATATCATCTCGGATTTTACAAGTTCTCACAATAGATATTAACATCTTAATTTGTCAAATCAAGAAGTAAATGAAATATAAGGTTTAAAATCATCACAACCAATTCCAACATTAAAGATTAATACTTTCCACAAATTCCATCCAATACTTAATTATTTATCATTTTAAGGAAAAAAGATAAAGAAAACTACTCAGAATTCATGGAGAAAATACAACCACACTTAAGTTTAAAAGTAAAAATCATGTAAACACATAAGAAATTTAAATTAAAACCAAATATAGTCACAAAGATATTATCTCAAACTCCTCTCCACCAAACACTTGATGTTCTTTTGAATCTCTTCTCTTCCTTTCTCTTACAATACTCTCTATTAACACAGTACAACTCCTCCATTTCTTCTCTCTAAAAGTATCCTAATTAATCTATGAGAGAGACGTGTTGGCCGCTAATTGAGACTCTTTCTTCTTCAATCTAAGTCTTCTTTTATAACTTTTCAAAAGGTGTTTTGGTGTCTCTTCAAAATTTGTCTACATTCAATGAATCTTCCAAGAGTTGTCTTCTTTCAATAGTCATTTGAATGTATTTTCGTGTCTATTAACCATAAACCACATTTTCATCAAGAGTTGTTTCAAACACCCTTAAAAAATGCGTCCAAATTCATTAAATGATCAAATAACTACCTCTGGCGCTTAAGCGCAAGTTATGTGGCGCTTACGTGTGGTCTTCTCTGTTATCCTAGTGCTTAAGCGCCAATCTTGGTCGCTTAGGCGTTACAGTTCTTTTGCACGCCTTCTTCATTTTTGCTCCAAATTTGATTTTTTTTTCACTCATTTCACTATTTTTTATCTATTTGACTGTATCTGAAAGAAAAACGCATAAATATCTTCAATTAAAGTGCAATATCCTCAAAAATAAGTATACAAATGTGTACATACATGTTATATATTTTAGGTGTATCAGAGACGCACAGTAGGTCACCGAGCACTTCCGACTGATGAATGTAAGTAAAAAAATTAATTTTTATAAATTTATTTCGGCTCAGGCTATTCAAATTGAAAAATAAACATTGGTTTTAAGCAGTGGTAGTAATTCTACAAATGTGTAGTCCGAGTTTGAGCTATGGACGTAGGTGACAGGAAAGAAGAAGGAGGATATATGGCCTCGGTGCGAAGAACATAGCTTTTGAGGCTGAGATCTACCATTCTTCTGTAAGTTCCCAAAGCTTGTCACAATCAAATCATGATTCTCTTACAAGACATATCGCTATAATGAACAAAGAGATTCATCGATTGCATTAATAAGTGATTCAAGGTCAGCATAGGGTTGAGGATATCACAACACACATGGCGAAGAGTAGACGTATTACCAATCTTGTTATTAACTGACACACTGAAGACGTAAATCTGATGTAAATAGTTTTTAGTCAGAATGTTTCGACCTAAATTCAACATAAATTATATTATCAACCCCATTTTATCTGTGAAAAAAAACAGCTAAAATCCGACAATAATATCATTTTGCATTGGATATGGCTTATTTATTTATAAACCCTAACGAGGCCTTTCTCTCGAGCAAATGCCAATCTACGGGTGATGTTTACAATAGAAGCTACACTGCTAAGGGGAAGTAGAAATTTTTCGATCGAATCAATGCAACAATAAATTCTATGTGAACTTAAAACTGAAAAAAAAAAATGATGTTTAGAATAAAATAATAATATTTTATAATTATAATTGTCTTACAATTAGGCCTTCAAAATATAAATCAAATTCCTAAAATTTCTTTCATTATCGATAAAATCTGTCGCATATACAAATTTACACTATTTTTTTTTGGGGAAATTTACATACCTAATACACAACACATGTACTTACAATTTTACATATCTCACACCTAATTTTTTAAATTTACATACATTGCACAATGGTGTTTTAAACCTATGCATGAAAAACTTTATAAAGTGGTATAATAATACTGTTTTTGATGTGATATTAAATATTTTATGTATGTGAATATGAAAATTTAGGTGCTAGATATATAAATACATAAGACTTGTTTGCCATGAATGTTAATGCCCCCTTTTGTTTATTCATATAGTGTTTTGAGAATTATCGTAAAGCCTAATTAGGTGCCGAACATACGCATAGCTTTACGTTGTTTATTCCACATGATTAAGGGTGCATTTTGGGCAGCTTGTACGTTTCAGGATAAGCAGCTTATCCTGAAACGCGACCCGCAAGTCGACTGCGGGCTCAACCTGCGGCCTACGTTTAATTAAAAATGAAACCACGTTTTCAAATAAACGGGCAAAATGTGCAATCCAAACAGTACAGTGGCGTTTTCAAAAACACCCCCGCACTTATAAGCTACCTCAAATGAGCCCTAAGAAAAAAAATTATAACGAATAATAATATCTGGACTTAGTGAAATACTTGGGGTCTGATATAGTTATAGAATCAAGAAGGGATGCAAAAGAATTCAGAAAAAATATTTGATCAAGCAAAACTTTATTTAGATTTCTCACTAATTATTTTCAATGAATTTTGGAAAATTAAATTTTTTTATATTGGTTATGGTACTTTTTTTTTCTTTTTTTAAACAAAATATATAAATTTTTGAGTTATTTGTCACGGACAAATAGTCTCACATTGGCTGGGTGTAGGGCCGAAAAGCAGTATTTAAGTCCTGGGCTGCCCACCACCCCTAAGGGCTCTTTTGGGAGGTGACAAGTGGTATCAGAGCATATTACTGTCTGTCAGGTGTGTGGACTCTCCATGGTCCAGTGGGACTCTTGGTGGAGCCGATCTGTGACGAGGGCGTCACGTAATTGAGTGGAGGAGAATGTCACGGACAAATAGTCTCACATTGACTAGGTGTAGGGCCAAAAAGCAGTATTTAAGTCCTGGGCTGCCCACCACCCCTAAGGGCTCTTTTGGGAGGTGACATATTGCTCTAACTCTCAGCACTATGTTATAATATTATTGATGTGAACAAAATACAACTCTAAATCCTTATATGAACTCTAAAAAGTTGTAATGCATGCATCAATCGCATTATATCATAAGTCATTTAAACAATTTATATTTATTTAACCCGAGCCTTAACATTTTTTTATTTATAATCCTTTAAACAATATTTATAATGTCCAAATTAAATCTATTTTTTTTCCAAATATGTTATTTATAACACTATAAAATTATTTCTAATATAATCATTTATTAAATCTTAACATCCTCGTATTTAACATTAAATTTAAAAAGCATTTTATCTTAAAAAAATAAATTTTGAAGTTTACTAATTTGATATATTAAATTGAGTTTTTATTTTTTGCTCGTGTCATTTCTTCATTTTAACCTTCCAATCTTACCTTCAGAAATTATATTTTCATCTGTAACTATCTCCTTAATTCCATATAATATATACAAAATATTTTGAATCTATAATATTCATATGCATCACCTAATTTCTACACACAGTGAATGAAATGGCCAACATCATACCAACTAAAATTATATTACATACACCCAATTTTTAAAATTATCATAATTTATAAACTTCAAACAACCGAATAAGCCCTCATTTCATTTTCAACAACTTTATTTTTTACATTCATACCACCCAAATCTTTCATATCACATCAAAAGTACCATTATTTGCATAGGTAAGTTGGCATGGCATACATGTAAAAATTGAGGTTCAAGTGTTAGATAAGCAAATACATAAGAATTGAGTGGTATGTATGTAAATCTTCCATCATCTTAATATCATGTTATTATTTCAGAATTGTGCTTCCAATGCTAGTTCTTGGTTTCACTTATCAGACTCCATTATTTTTCTCTCAGGTTGTCTATCACTGCAATAATAAATAAAACTTGTTCTGATCCACAAAATGTAAAAAAAGCTAAAAAAGATCAATACAGAATGATCCTGCTGGGTGTGTAAAATTCAGTGGTATTATCCTTTAACCTTTACCTCTATACAGAAAACTCACTAACATATATGCTGTGATGGATGTTAAATTCAAACTATTATCATTCTTTGGTGATTTTGTAATGTCTACACACAAAAGGAGAGAGAGCACCGTGATAAATTTCAACCAAGTAGTTTTGCATGAAAATAATGTGCATGCCTATGCTGACCCGACGAGCCTTGATAGGCGTGCGCCACATGTGGGACCGCATGTTTCAGCACGCCTGTCAAAGTTCGATACATTCGAGCAGGCAAACGTAGCAGTGCACCAATCTTATTGGAATTTGATGATTAGAGAGTCAAGTTACCTTATAAGTTGTTATAGCAAGAGAGAAGAAAAATATTGTTCGAACTCCTGATCGATAGTCAGCTTCCTTGCACCCACCAACGGAGCACCTAACACAAGTTTAGAAAAAAATTAATGTTATGTTTCATACAAAGCTATTGTGCTTCATAGTATGCATATGAATTTATCTTAAGAAGTTTGAATAAATTTATTTTTTAATTGAGAAATCCCTACCCAATCCTATTGGTCAGTTCATTGCTACAACTTTATATGCACATTACCCAGATGGTTAGGATAGAGCTAATGATAATGAGGATACTCAGGCTCGCATGCGCACTTGCAAAATATAAAAACTCAATTTCATCAACTAAATGAGCAAATTCCAATTAAAATGAGTCATTTAAATATATACCACCTAATTCCTATGAATTGACATATCTAACACCTAAATTTTATATTTTATATTTACACCACCCAAATCTTTCATATCACATCAAAAATACCACCATTTTAACTTCTAAAAAAATTAAATACACCTTTCATGCATAGGTAAAGTGGCATGTATGTAAAACTTGAAGTTTAAGTTGTTAGACGTGTAAATACATAGGAATTGAGTGGTACCATATAAATATATAAGGCTTCCTTCAAAAAAAAGTCTCATGATTCACACATTTATTTAATCCTTCCTTCAAAAAAGAACGAGAGCATACCTGAGAAAGCCCATATCACATCCTTATTAAGGTCGAATTTTGAGGCCGATTCATCGATCAACATTGATAAGATATTGACTATTTCATGAGCTTCATTGAATTTGCATTTGACTACTTTAGCTTAATGTGGATGACAAAATTTGCTCGGAGCATGAAGCAATTAAAATATAGGAGAATTTGCATACATGGCACCCAATTCTTACATATCTCATAACTAAACTTCCATAATTACACACATAGCACTCAAATCAATAATATCACATAAAAAAAGAACTATTACCACTTTTTAAATGTAAAATACACATTTTCATGCATAATTTTAAAGCACCAAAGCACTTCGTATGTAAATATGAAAGTTTAGTTATGAGCTATACATAGGAATTGTATGCTACGTATGTAAATTTCCTTAAAATTTACTCACAAAATTTATTCACTCTATCTATGACATACACATTTTTTTAATCTCTAAAGATAATGAGATTGTACCTTTTCCAAGGTTCCACCTCCCTGAAGACAATAATACATCATTGGAGTAGAGAATCATAGTTTCAGCATCATCCATGGCTTCTGAGATGGTATGATCTAATCCAAAACCATAGTGCACATCCTCCATAACTTCGTATCCGGGATCAAACTGAAGAGTATCCTCCAATTCTGCAATTTCTAAATTGTTCGCTTCCTTCATACCTCTGCTTTCCAAGGAATAGAAATGAGTTCTAAGAACTTCATTACTGTAGCTGTTCAAAGAGGCTGAATGTCGGTTCTGATGAATGGTTGAATTAATGGAATTTTCATTTGACGACATTGAATTATCATAAGCTCCAGTAAAAGTATTGCTATCGTTCTCAGATTCTTCGGGTTGCTCAAATTCATTATGTATTTCTCTAACAATTGGCTTTTCAGAAAAACCCCCTCGGATTTGCAAGCCTTGACCAAAAATATAGGTTCCAACTCTAAATCGCTGCTTTGAGGAAGAGATTTCCTGGCTGCCTGATTCATCTTGCAGTTTTCTTTTCTTATTCAGATCAGCACTACTGATTGAATGACCTTCACTGGAACTGAAACTGAAGATGCGTTGTTTCAAAATTCAAAGATTTACATACATACCACTCGATTTTTATGTATCTACATTATCTAACAACTAAACTTCAATGTTTATATACATTCCATCTTATGTATGCATGAAAAGGTGTATTCCAGTTTTCAGAAGTAGAAATAGTGGTATTTTTTATGTTTAGGTTTTAGATATATAATACATAGGAATTGGGTGATATGAAAGTAAATGCCCCTTCAAAATTACATTACAGAAAATGACAATGATTTGAGAGCAAACTGTGTCAACACATGGTAAAATTCAGGAATCACAGAAAGTGGGAAGAAGGGGGAATATATTGATCCAAACTAAAATGCCTGAAATCGCCTTTAGTGATGAAAGTTTCGCTTCTTTAATAAAATATAAGGCAAAGTTCACACATGAGTTATTATGGCATAAGAGATGATTGAAACGAAGATGTTGACAACAGCTTCTGAGATCCTTGAAAAACCAAAATAGCTGGCACCAATACATGTGTTAAAAAAACACTTGACTACACAATTCATACACCATCCCTCTACATTATTAAATAATTGAATATATAGTAAATCAAATTCCTTTTTCAAGTGCCAAAGTCAAATTTTTAAAGTTAAAATCTACTTTAATCACAAGAAAATGAATAAGAAGATGAAAATTATGATGTTTGAAAATAAGTACTTTAATTATTAAATTATCTTCATGATTTCTTTTTATGTTTCAATCTCTTTCACCTAGCAGACCCCCAAAATAGCTAAAACCTATGAAAACCAATAGCTAATGGGGAACTTATTTACAAAACTAGCAATGAAACTCACATCTCCTAGAATATCAAATACAGTCAAGGAAATGCTACATAAACTCAATCAATGAGAGTAAATCGACCAGGAATAGAAAATTTGAAGAAGTGATTGAGAAGCTCACCTCAATAAAATGATCTACTAAAAAGAAGTTCAAAACCAACTCCCTTTGCTAAGATCTTTTTATGTTCCCAATTTCTCACTCCTTTACGATGTAACAAAGATGTGTTTACATCTATAACCCTATCAAGATGTTGGAATGAATGTCAATGTCGCTTGCCACCAACTGAAAGTAAATGTTAACTACTTGATCATAAAGCAAGAAGTTCCTTGACAAGATCAAAGCCGCCCTTAAAGAAAAAGGTGGAGAGTTGTTTAAAATCCACTTTATCCAAGAAGTACATTACCCTGAGTGGGTTTCTAATATGGTTATGCTAAAGTTTGACGACAGAGAATGTCCATAAACTTCAAGAAGGATAATAACACTTATCCAAAAGACTAGTATCTTTCGCAAATAAAGGCACAATGATCTACTCCATCCTAGAATTGCCGAGACTAAACATCCTCTATACTATCTTAGGATGACTTTCTTAAAAACAAAAATTTGTCTAAAACAACTGCAAAAAGATACTTTCAATAGGTCCTATACTTCACAGTAGATACCACAGTTTTCAACTCAATCCTTGTTCCAGAAGAAGCGAAGAAGCAGCATATAGTGCATTAGTGTAGCAAGCAGGTCAATGGGGCAAACTTAAATAGTCTTGCAATCAATTAAGCTTGACCTTGCTCTCACCACATTAGTGACAAAGGCTAAATCCATATTTCCAATCTCACAAGGTCAAAATTGTTACCAATATGACCATCAATCAAGAACTATCAAAGCTCAAGTTCTAATGAGGGCTCGTTAAATGGCTTCTAAGACTTGGTTAATTTGAACTCCACCGCATGCCCCTCATTATAATAAAAACTCAAGTCCTTGTTGATTTTGTAGTTGAGTTCTTTGTTCCAATATCTTTCTTGGCCTTTTGGCTAGAATCATGTGGAGTTCTTTGTTCCATAAGAAGATTCTCGAGATGAAGTAGCTGAGGTAAACAATGGTGTTAAGGTTAACTTCATAAGTTCTTAAGGATTGATAATTTTGTCAGCTCTAGATCTTGATTCCAAAACCATCAATAATCAATGAGTATCTGAAGCACTGCTTCAAGGATTGTGCCTCATAGTCAAAGTCAAAGCAAGAAGGTTAAAAGTACATAGCTACTTCCAATTCATGCCGAACTGGAAATACGGCACTATGAATTTGGGACTACCCTTTATCGATATCTCAAGTGAGTCAAAAATAAGATCATAAAATTAGAAAAATATTAAATTGTGTGCATACCAAAGGAGGAAAACCAAGTTGTTGACCTGTTTTTAAACTATGAGAATCCTCATGCCACCTTATTGAGGCCATTCATTGCCAAGCATATTTCTAGTTCACACCAATGAACATTGATCATTTGAAAGGAGTCATGCCAAAGAACAAAAATGAAACATGTGTATCAGGTAAAATGCGGCAAAATATTCAACACAAGTGGAGATCCGTAGAATAATGTTCAGTCAAGGATCAATTTGAGATGTTTTGAGTCGGGGGTAAACTTTGAAAGTGAAAGAAGAAGTGCATTCAGGAGAGTGTTCCAGCCAATATAGCATGGAACCATAAAAAGCAATGTTCGAGAATTCAAAAAATGGTAATAAAGTTGACATATGCAGGGCAAAATAGTCCACCGGTTAAAAGCCAACCATTGTAACATATCATTTCTCATCAGAGATTCACTCTATAGGAAATGGACTTTAAACCATTTCTCCATGGTAACCTAGCAAATGCCAGCTAATCCTTTGTGGGGATTATCTCATGAAATAGGTCAGAGTAGTTGTGCTACTTTTCCAACAATAGAGTCGGTCATCAACTTTCAATGGAACAAAATCTTTATGGTTTTACCTGCCAGTTGCCATCATTACAAACAACGTGCTCAAATTATTAGGGAAAAAAAAAAACTAATTTTTGTCGTGCCAATAATAGCATCAACCATAGAGTTTCATCTACACATTAGCCTACAAATAAATGGGTAAAAGAAGTAACCTACAAACTCATCATCAACTTGCTCAAGGAAAATCTCTAAGTGAACAAGTTACCCTCCATTTTATAAGTCTATCTTTGCAAGGTTGTAACAAGGACTCCACTAAGATATGTCACTCAATTTCTCGCACTAGAGAAACACTCTCATTGCTCTTCAAAAAGTCCCAAAATGGATTCAAAATAAAAGAAATAAAAATATAAAATTATGACCTACTTAAAAAAGCTAGAAATCAAGCAATCGAGCAAGTGTTGATACCGTTTAGGGTTGTCAAAAAAGCTCGTTGTTCGCGAACAGTTCGTGTTCGGTTCGCCAGGGAGTTCGTGTTTGGTTCGTTCGATGAGCAAACGAGACGAACAGGAACAACTTTTTTCGTTCGATTTGTTAAATGAATCAAACACGAACAGTGATGCGTTCGTTCGTGTTCGAATCGTTATTGTTCGAAATATAAAATAATTTAAAATAATTATATATATATATATAAATTTATGATATTTTAAAAATAATAATATACTCTAAAAATTTGTCATATTTTAAAAAAATTAAATTTTATAAATTATAATATATAATAAATTATTATTAATAATATATTAATATATTATATTAGGAAAATAAAAATTATATATATGTGAAAACGTAAAAACCCTAAGCCCTAACCCCGTCTTCAGCAGTTCGGAACTTCGGATCAGCCTCCCCTTCCCCTCTTGCGGTCGGCTCTCCTTCTTCTCTCAAAATCGTGCCTGTCTTCTGCAGTTTGTCGTCCCCTTCCCCTCTCGAAAGCCGGTCGGCTATCCTTCTTCCCTCAAAATCACAAAACCCTTTCTCTCGTCGAGAGCTGCTCTCCTTCTTCTCTCAAAATTGCAAAACTCTTTCGCTCGTCGGGAGCTTAGGGTTTGTTGTTTGTGTTTGTTCTCAAAAAAGAGAGCTAAGTGGTAAAAAAATAAGGTTCATTTTATTTTTTTCTTTAGACTTGAAGATCTTTATTAGTAGATGCATCTCAGATTTCAGACCCTATTTTTATTCTTGAAGATCTTTACTAGGAGCATTGTTTATACATACACCTAAGTCATAGTTGGCTGATGCACCCATAAATCGGCTCAGTGGACTGTCGCTCATAAATCTATTTTTATTAGGTGGTATGTAAAAGCTATTTATGTACATATATTTTAGTGTTTTTAGCTTGCAATACAACATACTGATTCAATCTTTCATTATGCATGTGCGAACATTTTTATATAGATTGTTTCATTTGAATTTGTCCTAGTATATAATTTCTTTTTAGGAAATTTACATTCATGCCATAAAAATTTTCTATATTTACATATCTAACACCTAAGCTTTCATATTCACATGTATAACTGCTTATTTTATTTAATAAAATATGTGTATTCATTTGATTACTTGTGTCCATATGTTTGGTAAACAGATGCATTAGATTTTAGGGACATTTACATACATACCACCCAATTCCTATGAATTACATATCAAACAACTAGACTTTGGTAACCAGATGCATTCTTATGCATTTACATCTCTTTCATGCACTTTGATATCTACACAGAGCACTTTGATGTTTTAAACCTATGCATGAAAACAAATATTTCACTTTTAAACAGTGCTTCTAGTGCTATATTTGATGTGATATCAATGATTTGAATGTCGCGTGTAAATATGAAAGTTTAGGTGTGAGATTTATAAATACATGAGAATTTTGTGCTATGTAAATGCCCAGAAGGTTATAGGTGTGTGGTCTGTAAATACGCAAGAGTTGTGTGGTATGTATGTAAATTTCCCTATTCCATGTGTTAGATATGTAAATACATAGGAATTGGGTGATTTGGGCGTTACTTTTATGTTTCTTTTGTTCTAAAATTAATAGTTAACATCTTCTGTAATATCCAAATAACTATTGTTTATTTGTCAGTATTCATAACTTTTTGTAGGTTATAAGAGAGAAAATAAGCCAAAGAATAAAAGTGCTTCAAGATCTTGTTCCAGGTTGCAACAAGGTATAATAAAATCTTTTCAGAATTTAGTATTTTAACAAACGCTAGTGTAGTAACTCAAATATATTTTTGGTTGGACTGTTACATAACAGATAATTGGTAAAGCACTCATGCTTGATGAGATAATAAATTATGTGCAGTCATTACAACATCAGGTTGAGGTAAACAATTGCAACAAAAAAGCAAAATTGTATGTAAAGTTTTCCTAGTTACATTACTTTTAGATGATAATATATATTTCAATTTTCTTACTTACAGTTTCTTTCGAAGAAGCTAGCCACAATGAATCCCCGGCTAGATTGTAATTTGGTCAACCTTGTCGCAAAGGAGGTAGCAATTAAACCACCATGAGCACAAAGCTGATATCAAACATCATGCTTTTTAAACATTTTTTTCGTTTGTTTGTGTCAGCCTCTTAAGAGCCAAACAAATGCTTCTTTGCCAAGCTCGGTTCACGCCTTCAGCAATTTAGCTTCAACATTTCCATGAATTTTCCAGTCGAAAGGCGTGACCAAAGGCATGGAAACTCAGAACTCTTTGAGCAAGCTCAATTATAATTTTTATCAAAGTTCATACTAGCAGCCAACTTCCATTGATGTTCTTGGAGCTTCTTCTTCTCAGGTATTGAATTTACAACAATATGATGCATCTAATGTGATTTTCTCCCATGAATATCTGATGAATTTTGATTTTTTCAGCTTAGAAATCTATGGGATGATGATCTTCATAGTATTGTTCAGATGAGCCCAGTGCGGAACCAATATAGTGCATTTACCTCTCGAAACGTTCATGATATAATGGACATAAATGAAAAAAAAAAATCTAATTTTTCATCCTTTACAGCAGGGCAATCAGCAACAATTAACATGAAGGCTGAGCTCTGATTGTGTTCAGCTTCAGTTATAATTTAAGATCTCTTTCTATGTATATAGTGATATCTACTTAAGTGTCAATATGAGGAGTAAATTAACAATTATTAGTCATTCCTGAAACTCTCTTGTAGGCTTGTGCTCTATTTTTTTTCTTGAAGTAACTTATTATTTTTTTTTAGGAAACTTATATTTCTAATTATTATGGCAATAGCTTTCTGTGATGCAATAGTGTCTGAGAACCACAAGTAAGATTTAATGTGGGAGAAATAACGGGTGGTGGGTTGATTTTGAGAAATTGTATTCATTTAAAATTTGACTATTCTACTATTCTAGATCAATTAGAGATTTTTTTAGGAAGATTTACATACATACCACTTAAATCTCATATATTTTATGTAGATGTATTTCAATTTTTAAAAGTTAAAATGGTGGTATTTTTTATGTGATATGAAAGGTTTCGGTGGTCTAAGTGTCAAAATTATGTAAAAATACAAGAATATTAGTGATATGTATGTATATTCCCATTTTTTTTATTACCGTCAAATTGAAAAATAGAAACAAAATTGAAAATTTTCGAATATTTCCAAATTTTTCAAACATTTCAAACATTTCAAACGATTCGAACAATTCAAACTAATTGCGAACAAATCGAACCGAACACGAACAAACACTTCACGAACAATTTCGAATACGAGCTTATTTCAAACAAATTATATTTCAAACGAACCGAACACGAACACGATCACCGTTCATTCGTGTTCGGTTCGTTTACACCCCTAATACTATTCAAAATAAAGGCACTCAATTTATTTAGAATGAATACAAACATAAGGACTTCAATGCATGAGACCCATCCTCTGAAAAACAAAATTCACAAGAAAATAACAAATGTTGAAAAATTCTCCAACAGAAAAAAAAAAGAGCTTACATGTTGTTGACTTGCAGGGGGAACCTATACTAAAAATCTCCAAACAATTTAAAAATTTATTATCCTTAAAAGACTAATTAATAATTGATTTCATACAAGTAGTTAGAGAGAGAGGAGAGTGTTCAAGATCCCTAATCATCCAAGAGCCAGAACATCAAGACTTGAAAGAGCCAAAAGAACCTTTTGTCGACAAACAATTTTCTTCTTTTTTTTTCTCTCTTTCAAAATCAACTTGTCGGACTTTCGATTAACTTACTCTTTGAAGGTTATTAGGAAAAAAAAAATCTTGTATGCAATTCTCTCAACTATAAATTTGACCCAACATCTTATAATATTAGGTTATTCTATCAGTAAAAATTGTTCTAACAATCTTTAACAAGAATTTCTCGTCATCTTGGTTGACTGTAATATCTCAAGATTGAAACATCCTTTAATCGAGCAATTACCATTTCATTTTTCTCCATTTTATGCTAGTTAAATCTTTTATTCTCTGATACCTTTTGTACCAAGTATTAGTGTACCCCCTTAAGGGAAAAAAATGTTGTCAAACACTAAGGTGCATTCTTAAAGCTCTATGTTGAAAAACAAAGCTCCCTACAACTAAGGCGTTAGTCTACTTGGTTCTCTCCTAGGCCCAAGCACAGCAGCCCTTATCCAACTTATGCCAAAACTCGAGCTCTAACTACTCTTGTTAGAACAAAAGAACAAAGAGTAATATCCTCACAAAACAAAGTGTGAGGTTATAGACCAAGGTTTGGGTGAATTAGACACAAGGCAAAGGGAGAAAGAGATGATTCAAAGGCATCTGTCATATGACTACGAATTTTATCACAAATAATCTATCATTGTGTAGAAAGAGAAGATTTGAATACCATATTTGCCTCCAAATGATGTGTGATATATATAAATATATAAACTTCTTACTTGAAGCATTAACACATGGCAATGAGTACATTTATTCATAAACGTGTTAAATATAATAATCAAAGTATACTCCTCGAAAGCATTAGTGCTCATAGTACCCTCCCTTATAAAATACCTTTCAAAAGCTTATAGCCATAATCTAAATACCCATAAATATCTAGTGTACTCATCATACATTATTGAACTCTACTAAGATATTCTTAAGTTCAATTGTTCAGGCCTATAGCAATCTATTATTCTCAAAGTCTAAGTGCAAGGACCATATCTTTCCTCGAAAGCCTTCAAACCATTTTAGGATTGATCTTCAAGATGTTTCAACCTTCGCATAATTAACTCGAGCTCAACTCGAAGGCCTTCCTCCTCTCCTCTCTAAGGATTGATTTAGTCAAGATCTTCCATCTCCTGAAAAGCTTTTAAAACTTGGCCTTAGATTTCATTAGCTAAGGTAGAATCAAGTCTATATCATCCACCAACTACAAAAATCTCTCGTTGGCAAAAAAAAGCTCCTTCATTAAAATTCAATGGTGATTCAGTGGCTTCTTTTATGAAGGATTTTATCTTCTCTACAACGCTCCTCCCTGTTGTGCAGGCTACATTAAATCTCTCAAGAAAGTGTGATGCTCAACCCCGCTACCTTCTAGCATCCTGAGAAATGCCTTTCTGCAAGCATAGCCCTAAGTAGCTTATTACGTGTGTGTTGCAAGCCATCCACTCAATACTCCTAATTTCACCCCAAACCATCTTCGATATAGGCATCTATACAGTGTCCGTGATAGAAAATCTCCAACTTCACTGGTGCTTAGAATCAATTAGAAACTAAATCACACATTGAAATAATGGGATCACACCAATCCGATAAAAAAACGGAACAAAAATGGAAATATAAGCAAAATTAAAGCAACCAGAAAAGCATACGATAATTTATGTGAAAAAAAACCAAGCAAAATAAGAAACCACGGAGTCATACCATTAGAAATTTTCACTATGAAATTCAGAAGGTTTTACAAATAACTCACAGAAGTTTTCTCTTCAAACACAAACAAAACTTATAGGACTCGCTCTACAATCTTCCTTTTACAATCCGACACAAAATCACGTTGAATCACTAAAGTACATCTCCTCGACACTCCTCACATTCACCGGGATGCTTGTTGAACAATTCAAAATAAAGAAACTCAAAGCGCCATTAAGAACTGCTCAAAATCAGAATTAAAAAGAAATCATGAAAGAAAAATGCCCCGAGCGCAACCTATCAGCTAACCCTCTATTCGGCACCCAATAATGGGTGTCTGGGCACTAATAGACCGGCGCACAGACGCCAGTCCCTCTGGATGTGGACGCATAGGCACCCAAAGCTGACGCCTAACTGTCAGCTCCATATTCAGTCGCACAGAGTGGAGAAAAAAGCACTGAACACCAGTCCTCTGGAGACAAAAGCACTGAGCATTGCTTTATCTCCATACATCGTAACAATCTCCCACTAGGAGACAAAAGCATTGAGCACCAATCATCTGTACCTGCACCTCCATCTAAATTGCATTCATAGTCACGTACCATGGTCTGGCTCACCACAAATCTCAACCTTCATGAAACTCAACTGAAGTCAAACGCAGCTTCAGTTTCTCAACAGTCACCACTACTGTCAACATATTTGCAAGATATCCAGTTGTATTCATCTTTATGAGAAATAACTACCCATCTTCTAGAAAGATCAAATGAAATGATACCTTAGCTGGTTATGTTTCGTCCTGACATGAAAAGCAGCGTTTTTAGCAAGATGAATCGCACTCATATTATCACTGTAGAGTTTTCTAATTCCCTACTCCTTGTCCAATTTTGTCATGAAGTTCTCTAGTCAAATCATCTTCTTGCTAGCATCAGTGATAGAAACATATTCGGTCTCCATAGTTGAAAATGCAACAATCTTCTACAACCTGTAAACCTAACTCACCGTTGTGTTCCCAATGTGAAGATATATCCTGTTGTAATTCTTCTACTGTCAACATCTACTGTTATATTTGAATCAAGAAAACCCTGTAGATTTATCCCTGCACTTCCATAGCAAACTGTCATATTGACTATTCCCTCAAATACCTAATAGTCCACTTGATCGTCTCCCAATGATGTCTGTCTGGAATGTCCATATACTTGTTGACCACTCTCAGTGCATAAGTAATATCTAGTCTAGTATAAATCATTGCATACATCAAACTTCCAATTGTTGAAGCATACAGAGTTCCCTCCTTCTGTGCTTGCTCTGCTTCAGAGTTAGGTGATATCCCCTTACATAGTTTGAAGTAGCTACCTAAGGGAGTGTTAACTGGTTTCGCCTCACTCATGTTAAACCTCTGTCTGAGACAACTTTAGTGTTCCTGCACTTTTGTCACTGCTGATTTTATTGGTTGGACCTAAATCCTTCATCTTGAACTCACTTGATAAATGTTTCTCTATGTCTCTGATTTTCTTCATATTTGCCCCCACAATCAGCATATCATCCACATAAAAAAGAAACAAAACATAACGGTTACCGAAGTGTTTGATGAAGCAACGGTGATATTTCTAGCACTTCATGTACACATTGTCTAACATGAACCTATCAAACCTTTTGTACCACTATCTCGGGCCTATTTCAAGCCATAGAGGTTTTTCTTCAATCTGCAAACCAAACCTTCCTTGCTTGGAACCTTATAACCATGTGGTTGCACCAGGTACAAATCCATCTGCTCAACCCTGACAGTAGATCTTCTCCACATGTAGATCTTCCACTTCTACCAAACTCAGCACAACCCTGACAGTAGTCATCTTCACCACTGGGGAGAAGATCTATGAGTAATTCACTCCTTCCCTCCGCTGACAGCCCTTCAGTATAAGTATCGCCTTATAGTGTTTGTTACCATCTAACACTTTTTTCAGCCTATAGAAACACTTGTTGTGCAATGCTCTTTTGTGAATTAGTAGTACCGTCAAATCCCAATATAATTTGACTCCAAAAGTTACGGTTTTTTCATTCATGGCAAGCTCTCACTCCCATGAAACTTCAACTTGAGTAGCATCGTCAAAGCACTTTAGTTCAGTACTATCAGTTAGTAACAAATAATGTAAAGAAGAAGAATATCTTCGTATGAGTTGTTTCATTATGCTGGATCATTTGACTTCTATAGTAGATGACTAAGGAACTTCTAGTGCTCCTTCTGATTGAACACTACTTTCTTCATTTTCCTGATCTCTAGTACAATCTATCTCCACGTATTTGGATTCTTCAGAAGTAGTTGATGAAATATCGAAAATTTCGACCCTGTCTTTGTACATCTCCATTTCGTTGAATGTGACGTTCCTGCTCCTGATGAATTTTCATTCTTGTAATCCCATAACTTAGAACCAAATTCATCTGAGACATCCAATGAAGGTGCACTTGATAGATTTTGAGTCGAGCTTACTCGTAGAGTCTGCATCAACATGCACATATGCAGAACAACCAAATACTCTAAAATGAAATAGACATAAATTTTCATCACTTCAAGCTTCTTCGGGTAAGCCCTCCTCCAAAGGTACTGATGGACAACGGTTAATCAAATAAACTGCACTGCTGATTGCTTCAGCCCAGAACTGTTTTGGCAAGTATACATGCAACTTTATGCTACGGACAAGCTTCATGATTGTTTTGTTCATGAGCTCAACCACACCATTCAGCTGCGATCTTCTTGGAACAGTGAACTCATGTTTGATCCCCTCTATAGCATAGAAATTTCTGAACTTCTGATCACGATACTCACCTTCATTATTTGATCTGAGAAACTTTAGCTTCAAGTTTGTCTCATTTTCTACCATTGTGTTCCACTTCTTAAAGATTTCAAATACATCATATTTTTGTTTTAAGTGATAAACTCATACTTTTCTCATGTGATCCTCAAAAACCGTACAAAATAGTGAAAACCTTCAATGGAATGAACTGGATTAGGATTCTATACATCAATATGCACTAACTCGAGTTTCTTTGATTTCACCATTGACCTACTATAGGAGAACAAACATTCATCTGTTTGTCATACATACAGTCTCCATAGAAATTCATATCAATTGACTTCAAACCCTGAAGCTTATTCTTTAAAAGTAGAAACTTTATACATTTCTCGCTCATATGACCAAGTCTATAGTGCCACAAAACTACATCCACCCTGGTTCCAACCACATCAATGAAATCAACCATTTCATTTATCAGATAAAGAGTGTCTTCAATGTTGCCACGAGCCATCACTAATGCCTCCTGGCCACCTTCTACCTGTGAAAGTAGTCACAAGTCCTGACTTTGTCAGCTAGCTCACAGAAATGAGATTTCTCTTCAAACTTGGAGCATATCTAACTTAAGCAAACTTCCAGATTGTTCCATTTGACAGCTTGATATCAGCATCACCCTTTCATACTAAATTATAGGTATTGTCTAAATCACTCTGAGTGTAATTTTTAAATACATATTTATTGGGGCAAGCATGAAAAAAAGCACCTAAATCCACCATCCAGAATTCAGTATTGATTAGGGATAACATCAGGGAGTCACTTTAGATTTCACCAGTGGAGACATTAATAGAGTAACTACTTTCTTGTTCTCCACCACCAGCTTTCCTTGAAGCTTTGCAGTCCTTCTTGAAATGTCCTTCCTACCGCAGTTCCAACATTCTCCTTCACTTGACTTGGGTTTTCCTTTCTTGGACTTGGATCTGTCTTTGTCTGTATTCCTGCTCAGATTCCTTCCACTATTATCACCGTTCAACTAAAACTTGAAGATTCACCATTCGAAAAATTTTCCACAAGCTTCTTCATTCAGCATCAAACCCATGATGTCATCGAAGTTCAACTTCGAAGTCCGTGAAGAATTACTCATCGTCGTTACCAAACCATCTCAGTTATCTGGTAATGAAGATAGTATCGTCAAACTTGATCTTCACATAACACAATTGGCTCGTCAAAGTATTAAATTTATCAAGAAGTTCTACCACTGAATCATCTTCTACTATCTTCATGTTGAATAATTTCTTCATCGGAAAAATCTTATTAGAAGCAACAAGTTTTTGTACATCTTAGTCAATGCAGCCATGAGATCCACCATAATTTTCTCATTAAAAATGTTGAACGTAACAAATGATGAAAATGATAACCTAATCAAACTCAGTGTTGTTCGATTTAACACTTCTCATTCCTCTATAGCCATAGATTCAGGCTTCCTTATGATTCTTTGAAGTGGCAAATATAATTTTTTCTGATGCAACAAATCTTCCACCTGAATCTTCCAGAAAGCAAAGTTTGTCCGATTAAACTTCTCTACTTTGAACCTTGCTTCTTCAGTCATTGCTCCCACTCAAATCGAACCCCGCTCTGATACCAATTGATAGAAATTCTGCAACTTTATTGGGGCATAGATTGATAAAAAAACTGGAACACAAATTGAAACAAAAGTACAACAGAGCAACCAGAAAAATACACAAAAATTTGTGGAAAAACTCGAGAACGGGAAAAAATCATGGAATCGTACCATAAAAAACATTCATTATAAAATTCAAAAAAATTTACAAAAAAACTCACACAATTTTTCTCTCCACACACAAAAAAAACTTACAGGATACACTCCACAATCTTTCCTCTCCGATCCGACATAAAATCACATCGAATCATTGAAATCCACCTCCTCGACAAGCCTCTCCTTTACCGGGATACTCGTCAAAGAATTCAGAAGAAAGAAACTCCAAGCGCAATTAAAAACTGCTCAAAATCGGGATTAAAAGAAAATCTAGAAAGAAAACTACCCGGGCGCTTAGTCGTCAAGTCAGCGCCCAATAATAGGCGCCAATAGACTTGTGTATAGGCGTCGGTCTCTCTGAATGCGGGCGAATATGCGCCCAAAGTCGGTGCCTAAACGCCGACTACACAGTAAGCCACGCACATAACTGGCTCCTATGTGTCGGCTGGAGCCAACTCCCTACTTCGTCTCCATAAATCATAACAACCCGGACCAAAGTCACTTGTCCAAGGAGGGGATGAAGCTATCAAAACGTTAAAAACAAATAGAAAATATAATCCAAAATAGAAACAATACAATAAATAAAGAAATTTTCTCTTGGAATAAAATACCAAAAAACTTGTGTACAGAAGAACGTTTACTATTTCAATTTTAATAGTTGCTACCAAACATACAACGTTATATTTGACAAGAGAAAAAACTCATAGAGTACAACAAAAAAAAACATCCAAGACTTATTAGCACATCAAAATTTCTCAGCCTTACCCCGTAGGTAGTAACAAAGAAATACCATAAGGCGTTAAACATAAAAAAGTTGGATCACGTGTGGACAAAAAGACTTTTGGGACCCTATATTTTGTTTCATAATCAAATAAACCTTCGACTATGGTTGATAAACAACTCATTTTCCCAAGTAAAATATCCACATGTTCCATTATCCAAAAAGACTTGAAAACGATGTTTATTGTAAGCCAATGCTACCTGGTAGAGATTCATCATGAAAAAGAAAGAGTAATGGAATAGCACTAATGTCCAACATAAACATTTGGATATCAAGTTATTAACATGTCCAAAATAATTCCAACATATCCTTATTTAAAAAGTAAGATTTATACGAAATGTCATCAGACAAGCTCGTCTACAAAACAGGTTATATCATTTGTATTCAATAAGAAGACCAAATATCTCCACTCCTTGCAATAACTAAATTTATGAATATACAAATCCAAATCAAATCAAGAAGCGCATTCAAATTAAATTCTTTCAAAACTTCACAAAAACATACGAGACCATATCATGTTTTTTAGTGGAAAACTCGTTGAAATTTACTTAAGAAGCTTACTGGAGGGAAAATTTTTTCAGGCTGATTGTAGGAAAAGAAGCAATTCTGAGTTATCTAAATGTTTAGCATATCATTCTGTCAAATAACATAAATAAATCCACAAGCATCAAAATCTCTCATGCATAATCTTCACTCAGATTGGGTAGGTGTAGTGATGGAATGTTCTATTTTCTATTCTTCCATTTTCTATCTTAAGATGTTAACAATCCTTTGAAAGAATCTTAGTTGTATGCTTTATTGTTAAGAAAGTATAACTAGAAGCCCTTCTGTTTTAATTGAAATATGGAATGACTTCACGAGTCTACAATTAAGCCAGTTAAAGGTGTCGTCGGATGGGCTAATAAGTTAGATTGTCTATAATTAAAAATTGAAGGAAAAAAAAACTAGACTATCTATAATGTCTTTTCCCCATTCATCAAAAGTTAAGACCAATTCAGAAAGTCTGTCCATGTAGCAAGCCATTTAGGCCTGTCAAAGTGGCATTAGTTTGTTTCAATGCATGTATTTGGGCGACATTAGAATTGAAAAAAATTTGAAGGACTTTGAAATCACCTTAATTTTTACTTTTCAAATAAAATAACATAAAATTAAAACAAAAAAAAAAAAGATTTAGAGCACTGCTTATAATTAAAATGAGAAGTGACTTAGCTACAAGCAAGATTTAGTAAATCATGAAAATCCAAATTTAGTAAACCTTAAGAGGAGTAAAACCAGAAAAATTTATTTTGCATGACTACTATTAAATTGTGTTGAATCCTGATAAAATGTCTGTCTGTTTACTTTAGAATTTAAGATTTTTGAGAGGAATGATCCTTAATTCCAATAAATATTGTGAATGGTGAGAATTAACAAATCCTGAATTTGAATAATAACAGGGGCTGAATGGGACCTATCAACATAGTGAGGCTAAGCCCCTTAAATTCATGATTAAATCCTTCCCAAATAAGGGGCACCAAACAGCTCAAAAAGGTAAAAGTGAAACTCTATCCAATTCACGTTAACATTGTAACCAAGTTCATAATAAGTGAGTTAATAAAAACCAAATAAAAATCAAAGAAAATTCACTTTCAGAACTCAGATCAAACCAATTTCAAACATTAGCATTGAAACAAATTGCACAGTCCTGCCTACAATGAACTAGTAAACCAATAAGATCATGTCTAAAAGTTGGAATCCAAACCAAATCATTCTATTTTGCATCTTCTTCGTAAGCAAAAGTACACAGGAATGTTAGACACAAGTAAGATTTAATTCAGAAAAGATGTAGTGAGTTTCGCGAATACATATTTACCAAATTCCTGAGGAGCTAAATCCTGAAAAATATTTGCATGATAAAGGTTAAACTAGTTAAATCATAGTAAACTATATGTCAAATACTTAAAATTTTGAGATTTAAATGAAGAAGAAGAAAAGGAGCAATAAGAAAAAGGTAGAGTAATTATTTTTAATCACACTACCGCGGGATTCGGTAAATCCAGGATTTAGCCCAAAACATGAAGAAAAATGAATTTAATAAAAGATCGGGATTTATACAGCTGAAAGAACTGTTTGAAAAAATTCATCCTAAATACAGGATAAATATTAGCAAAATATTGCAGCCAAACGGCAGTTCCAATCAAAATATCTGGATTGAGAACAACTACTTACCTTCCAAATTCCCACAAAACCATCATCAAAGCCCTAATACACACCAACAAAGTAGAAAATCACCACAATCTGGAAGTACATATAGCATAGCTAGGCTCACTCCTAAAAGCTTGATCTGACTACAGGAAAAGAATTTCAACTGCAAAGAAAGAACTAACATACGAAGCGATCCCATCTCAAAACAAAGGGCGCCTAGTGATTACCTGGCGCTCGGAGGAGGAGTTCCCATCGTCGCTGACTCGAACCATGCATCTCTCCCTGCGACTTACAGCGGCGAAGTAAATGCATCGCGGAAGGAGACAAAAGATGACAAGGTCGACAACTCGCTTTTGAGATTCGTGTTTCTGGACAAATACACGGTTGGATGTTCACTTAGCTTAGCGGATTTCTGTTTCTTTTTTTCCCTCAAGGATATTTATGATAAATTTACATGCATGCCACGCAATTTATATATATATGTATGTATGCATGCATGTATGTATGTAATATTTAAATTTTATATTTTATATTTGTAATATTTTAATGCTATAAATTTCTGTAAGATGATATATAAAGGTCGAATTTCAATTTTAATTTAGTAAAGGATTTTTTTTTAAAACCCAAATAACATAAAAATTCTCAATATTTGAGAATTCAATTTTAAGATTTATTCGCAATTAAGATGATATCCGATTCCTGCGCTTCTTAAAACTTAACAAGAAACTTAGGCTGCTCTTAAAATAATTGTTTCATAAATTTTTACGATATATATATATATATATATATAGGGAGGCATCTTTTTTTATTTTATTTGCGGCTATACCCATTCTTAATGCTACAACTGTGAGAAAATCGTTATCCAGCTGCCACATAACTTTTAAGAAACTGTAAATTTATGGTGATGACTTCACAGATAATTACAAAAGTAAAGTTCGGTGTTCTCATTATTAAAGAAGGATAATGCCGAAAAATTCTGATGAGTTACAAATGTCAATGCCACAATAATCTCCAGTGTTGAAAAAATGTAAAACAAAAACTAGCTGATATGAGAAGACAAGTTAGGAAAATGAGAATTCAAAAGATGAGCTATTCAGCATCATATACAAACTGACTATTCCATGATGTAGCTCTAATAATACTATACATAATCATATAAGCAAGATTGTGGTTCATTAATCAGAGAAATTTGGATTAAAAAAACAAAAGAAAAATTAGTTTCCCTGCTGCTGGTTATGAAAAATTCTCCAGTACTCGTCTGGCACTCCAGTATTATCCTGGCATGGTGTCAAGCCTGCTGTGATAAGATGAGGGAAACTGGAGACCAGAACCACTGCGGCTTGATGTGGGACAAATCCAGCACAGAATATTAGATCCAAGCACCTGATAAAAATATGAGATCGAACTTGAGATCAACAAATAAATAAATTACAACATTTAGATAAACCAAGGCGGTAAATGACGAGTGTGATACGTGCTTGAGATCGGCTCATTCAAACTTTTTTGTTTAGTTTGAGGTTGGCTCGTGTTCAATTATGGCTTATAACCATGTGTTTTTATTCAGTTCGATTTATGCTTATTAGACATCTTAGGCTTTTCTTCAGCTCCATTGAAGTTAGATTTCAATAATTAAATCTAAATAAAAAACTATGTTCATAATAAATGAATTATAGATCCTCTAACATTAAACTTTACACACTAAATTAGTTTCCATATATAAAACCAAAATAGCAACTCATAAGTGAGAAACTACCTACCAATAAGCAACATTGACAATAACAAGAGACTTCCCATTAATGCTTTCATCATCACATTGTTCTGTTTTCTATTCAGTATGCTCATCTCTTTTTAAGCACTTTATTACAATAATGAAAAGCTACATCTTTATACTTGTTATTATGTGAAGTTTGAATGTGTCAATCAATTGTCTCAGAGCCCTCAATTTCATTGTTCAAGCTTGACGATGAGCTTGTTGGGAGATACGGGGGGAGTCGTGCCCCCGTAGCACTGCTCCCAAAAAAAAAAATCATACATAGCACCTCGAGGCAGTACTTGCGGCGTTGAGAACAGCAGCGACCCAGTGCCCGAAAGACTGAGCAGCCACGTCCAGTAGTTTCAAAACCGGAGAGAAAAACACTGTAGCACCCCTAACAGATTTTGGGCAGTTTTGTTACATATTATGACGGTTTTGTTGATTGATGAATGTTGGATTTCAAATTTTCCTGTGCAAAGGATAGAAGAGGCGTGCCCTGGAGTGTTCCAAATTGCGGAAAGACTCAAGTGTGGTGTAATTTATATGATTCTCCTCATTTTCTTAATAGTGAATTTTTTTGTGTGATGCAGCTCTATAATTTTTTTCCCGTTCTCGGGTTTTTCCACATTAAATCATGTGTTTTTAGTGGTTTTTTTTTTTTGTTCGCTTTTGTTCAAGTTTTGTTTTGTTCTCTCAAATCAATTTCTGTTATTTTAATAGCTCCCAATAATACTTTCCCGGAGACTTCTTTAGGTTATGAATTGTGTCAAACCACTCCCCTGACGATTTACATGAGATCATTTTAGTTCTAGAATATATGCAACAACAGCAACAAGCCTTTATCCCACTAAGTGTGGTCAGTTACATGAATCCCTTGTCTCCATTGTGTCCTACTGAGTGTTATATTTTCATTTAATTCTAATAAATTAATATTATTTTTTATACAATATGTCCAAGTATTTTTAGGTCTACCTCTATCTTTCTTAACATAAGCCAAATCAGAAAAATTTACTCTCCTAACAGGATCATCAGATAGTCGACGTTTAATGTGACCAAACCATCTAAGATGACACTCTCTATTCTTGTCTGTCACTGGAGCTACACCAACCCTATCATGGATTAAAGGATTCATATCATGATTTTTTTATAAAAATTTTATGTTGGTTGTCGAATGTATGACGCAACCTTACATTTTTCGCATCCGAGACTTGAGACCCTGCAATGACAGTATTACTAGTCTTAGAGATTATATAAGTATCAAGTTAGTCTCTACACTACTTTACCAAGGACTATTTGAGACGTTGTTAAAAGAAAATGGGGGAATAAATTGACACTTGTATATACTCTGTGACTAAAATGGCTCCTACACAAAGTCAGGGGACTATTTTGACAACTTTCCCATTTTGTTATGAATGAAAGAAGACCTTTCCAAGATCTTACCCCGTCCAGTTTCCATTCTATTTTATTCTATGTCTATATCTATTCTTTTATACATTATAACATTCTCTACATGGTTGCCGCAAACCTTTCCAACACCGGACAACCTCCGCAACACTAAACAAAGCCTACAAACCTCTATAGCATTAGTCAGCCACTAGAAGTTGCTAACTTGCTATAGAATGGACAGGCTCATTAACACAAACTGGACGCCACCCATACTCACTAGAAACACCAACTCCTTCGCTGTGAAACTGCAACAGTTCTCCCCCCGCAGCCCGACACAAGTTAGACGCTAAGCTCCGCAGCTAAAGGAACAGCTGATCTCATAAATGCAAGAAGAGATCACAAGAAAATCATAAAAGCCACACTTCTCTTCTCTTCTCTGTTTGCACTGCTAGTAGCAAATAAAGTTTCAAAGGAAGATTTACATATATACCACTCAATTCCTATATATTTACATATCTAACACCTAAAATTCAATTTTTACATACATGCTGCCGTCCGGATGTATGAAAAGATGTATTTCACTTTTTAGAAGTTAAATGTTGGCATTTAAGATGTGATATGAAAGATTTGGATGGTATAAATGTAAAACATAAAGTTTAAGCGTTACATATGTATATAAATAGGATTTGGGTGGTATGTATGTAGATTCCCTAATTTCAAAATGAATAGGTTGGTTGCAGCACAAAAAATAACCAACAAATTTATTGGAGAATATCATGGTTGAAATCTAGCAACAACTTCGACTGTAACTGTTGAGAAATTAGGGCGAAGAAAAACAGGAATCGACACAAATACAGAAGAACACAGATTTAACGAGGTTCGGCAAAGATGCATACGTCCTCGGGAGCAGAACGGCAAGTTCTTTCACTATTCAAAAAAGAGAATACAAAAATCAGGAATACCTCATGGGGTTACTAACATGTCTATTTATAACTCCAGGAGTAAACCTTAAGTACAATACGTAATTATAACATTACCCATGTACCGTACCGCGGGGCGTTGCCCCCGCACCCCCAACCCACGCAACTCCCAATTTGGACAGATTCTTCCGCTCCGCTCCGCTTCGATCTAGCGTCTGTCTCTATATGGTGTATGATTCATACCATAACAAATCTCCACCTTGGTGAATATCCAGCCCCTTAGGAGAAAAGATATCTGGGAGTTACATCTGCACTAATGTGGGTTGGGCCACCATGTTTCTCTAGCAACTGCAAACATTCAACAAATCAAAGCAATGCAAGAACTTGTTGATAGTAACTAGCTTGGTCAACATATCAGTTGCATTCTCATTAGTATGAACTTTCTGCAACAGTATCTCCTCAGAAGCAATCAATTCTCTGATCTTGTGATACCTAACATCAATGTGCTTGGTTCTCGCATGGTACACGTGGTTCTTAGTCAGATAAATAGCACTCTGACTGTCACAATGCAACTAAATTTCACCTTGCTCAACGCCCAATTCCTTTACTAGCCCAGCAAGTCATAAGACTTCTTTTGCAGCTTCAGCTACTGTCATGTACTCAGCTTCAGTTGTAGATAATGCCACAATAGATTGAATTGTTGATTTCCAACATATATACTCTCCATCAAGAGTAAACACATACCCAGTTGTAGACTTTCTGTCATCCAAATCACCTGCATAGTCTGAATCAACATACCCCACAATTGAAGGATCATTATGCTGGCTGCCAAAAATAATTTCATGTCCTACAGTATCCTTTGGATACCTGAAAATCCATTTGACTGCTTCCCAATGTCGCCTTCCAGGTTTAGTCATGTATTTGCAGACTTGACTAACAGCATAAGCCAAATCACGACGAGTACATATCATTGCATACATCAAGCAGTCAACTGCACTGGCATATGGAACATTTGTCATGTTTTTTTTTTGTATGTCTTAGGACACTGTTCTGAAGAAAGCTTAAAATAATTTGCTAAAGGGATGCTTACAAGCTTTGTTTTGCTCATCTTAAACTTGTTCAGTACTTTCTCAACATAGCCTCGTTGAGATAAAAATAATCGTCTTAAGTCTCTGTCTCGATAAATCTCCATTTCAATAATCTTCTTCGTATGAATCAAGTCTTTCATGTCAAATTTCTGGGTCAATAAAGCTTTCAAACCACAGACATCATTCATATTCTTTGCAGCAATAAGTATATCATTAACATACAGTAACAGAAAAATAATATAACGATCATTAAGGCTCTTCACATAAACACAACAATCATACTCACATCTCTTGTAGCCAATCTGAATCATGTAAGAGTCGAACCGCTTGTACCATTGTCTTGGATTGTTTCAACCCATACAGCGATTTCTTTAACCTGAAAATCAGATGGTCTTGTCCAAGTTGAGTGAACTCTTATGACTGCTCCATGTAAATATACTCCTCCAGATCACTATGCAAGAAAGCAGTTTTAACATCCATCTGCTCCAAATACAAATCCCAAATAGCTACTAATGTAAGCACTGCCCTGATTGAAGTATGTCTGACCACATGAGAAAAGATTTCATCATAATTTATTCTCTTCTGCTGTGAAAATTCCTTTGCAACAAATCGAGCCTTGAAATTTTCTCCTTCTTTTTCTGATACTGCTGGTTTCCTTTTGTAGACTCATTTGCACCCAATAACTCTCTTTCTCTCTGGAAGCTGAACTAGTTCTCATGTGTGATTTTTCTGCAAAGACTTCATCTCCTCAACCATTGCACTCATCCATTTTTCTTTCTCCTAGTTGGTGATAGCTCCTTGAAAAGTGGTCGGATCATCGTTGCTGATGAGAAGTGCACGAGAGACTAAGTCTTCATAACCCAATCTGCTAGGAGGTCTTACATTGGTGTGTTTCTGTCTATCTTTGGTTAGATTATAATTTTGCAGATCATCTGGAATAGAATCACCATGTGTTGGATTTGAACTTTCACATCTCTCAGAAGCTACTAGTTGTTGTTATAAATTCATCTGCACTGCATCTGAACTGAAATTCTTCTCTGACACCTAGTCTTGATTCTGTTGTAACATAAACTGCTCATCAAAAACTGCATCTCTGTTGATCACCATCTTCTTTGCAATCGGATCCCAAAATTTTTATCCTTTCACACCTTTTTAATAACCCAGAAAGATGCACTTCTTGGATTTTGCATCAAGTTTTGATCTTTCATCTCCAGGTACATGCACATAATCAGGACAACCAAAAATCCGTAAATGATCAAATTTAACTGGGTTACTTGTTCATACCTCTTCTGCAACCTTGTCATCCAATGATGCTCGAGGTTATCAATTGATGAGATAGCATGACATATTCACAGTCTCTGCCCAGAAACTCTTAGGAAGCCCTACATTCAGTCTCAAGCACTTTGCCCTTTCAGTTAAGAATCTGTTCATCATTTCAGCCACACCATTCTGTTGTGGTATCTTGTGCACTGAAAAATGCTTCTGAATCACATGCTCCTCACAGAACTTCTGAAACTGCGAATCTGTGTACTCTGTGTCATTATTAGATCTCAAATACTTGATATTTCTGCCAGTTTGGTTTTCCACCTCAGTTTTCCACAGCTTGAATTTAGAGAAGACTTTGGATTTCTGCTTCAAGAAATACACCCAAATTTTCCTGGAGAAATCATCAATAAAGGTAACAAAATACTGAGATCCTCCTAATGCCGATTCTCTGGTAGGGCCCCATATATCATAATGCACATAATCAAGAATACCTTCAGTTTTATGTTTTTTTAGTCATAAAATTGACTCTAGTCTGTTTTCCAAGAACACAGAACTTACAAAAATCAAGCTTGCAGCTTTTAACACCATGCAACAGATTTCTTCTATGCAATTATGTCATCCTACGTTCACTGAGATGACCCAGACGCATATGTCATAGCTTTGTACTATCATGATCAGACTCCACAGAATGAACATCACCTACAACTGTACTCCACAACAGTTTGTAGATATCGTCTGCAGTTTTTTTATTTTCATCATCGTCAACGCACCCTTAACAATTATGATGGTTTCCCTATCCTCATCGGTCTTAGGAATAAAATCATTTGTGTAGAGTGCTCAAGAAAATCAAGTTTTTCTTCAAATTCGGAATATGTCTGACGTCACATAATGTTCTAACTGTGTCATCATACATCTTAATTCTGACTTCTCGAATGCCAAAAATATTACAACATCTATCATCACCCAAATAGACTGAGTCTGAATTATTTAACCTGTATGAAGTAAATCACTTCATGTTAGATGTTATGTGATAAGAGCACTCTGAATCAAGTATTCATGCATCCGTGAACTGACTTGATGAAACTGAAAGCATATCGCCATCACTGCAATCTGAATTTTCACTCTGCACCACATTTACAGACTTCGATGATGCATCACATTTCTCCCCGGTTTGCTTCTTCAGCTTTAGACAATCTCTCTTCATATGACCTGACTCATTGCAACTGTAGCAATGAATTGACTTTTTGCCTTTGGACTTCGATCTGAAAACCAATCTTCCTCTTCAGAGACCAATATCCCGCTTCCAAGAACAAGAAACAAATCGGAGCCAAATTTCTTCCGATTTGTTCTCCGCAGCTGCCTCCCACAAAGGAATCAGAGCTTAATGGGAAATCGCCTCCAACAAATCGGAAGAAATTTCCTTTCCAGCCTCCGCAAGGAATATCTCCAGTAAAATATATTCCTGCAATGGAAATTAAAGATGCCTTCATTTTCCTCCTCCAGCTTCCAAAGCAAATCGAAAATTGCCTTTTTTTTTTTCAACAAAGGAAATTCGTAAATCGCATTCAGTGATCAGCAAAGGAAATTGTGAAATCAGAAATCTCATCCAACAATCAAAGGAAATCGCCTCTAGAAAGAAATCGGAAATCGCATCCAGAGAAAGAAACCGAAAATCGCGTCTCCAGTTCCTTTCGTCTCGAATCCGTCTCTGCACAGCAGCCTCCCGCGTCGGACGGCTTCGCCTCGAACCCTATGTCGCGATCCTCCGCTCCTTTCCTCGATTCACGATCTCCAACCGAAGCCCTTCGAGCGAACTCCCCGGCCGAGACACTCGTCTGTCCCGAGAGAAGGGAGCCTCGCTCGCCGACTTCGCCTGGCCGAACTCCGCCACTTCGCTGAACAGCTGCAAACCGTCGGAGAAAAAAAGAAAATCTTCTTTGCGCCGAGATTTCTTCTCTCTGTGCTCTGAGAAAATTAGGGCGAAGCAAAACAGGAATCGACACAAATCTAGAAGAACACAATGATTTAACGAGGTTCGGCAAAGATGCCTACGTCCTCGGGAGCAGAGCGGCGAGTTCTTTCACTATTCAGAAAAAAAATACAGAAATCAGGGATATCTCCTAGGATTACTAACATGTCTATTTATAACCTCAGTAGTAAACCCCAAGTATAATACATAATTACAACATTACCCCTGTATCGTACCGCGAGGCGTTGCCCCCGCACCCCCAACCCACATAACTTCCCGATTTAGACAGATTCTTCCGCTTCGCTCCGCTCCGCTTCAATCCAGCGTATGTCCCTATATGGTATATGAGTCATACCATAACAGTATATGAGTCATACCATAACAATAACACATCTTCAAATTAAACATTAAATTTTTACTAAGAGAAGAAAAAAACAGTTCCAAGTGGAACGTTTTTTAACAAGAAAATGAAAGGTCTCCTAGTTATGCGAAAATTAAGCCACAATTTCAGGCTTTAGCCATAGAAAACAAGTAATAATATATTCATGATCCTCAGGTATACCAGACAGCAAAAGTTAAAAAATAACATAGAACCTACCATAATGAAATTCTCATATATACCAAGATCATAAGGATGTGCATACACATTCCCAGATTTCTTTGCAAGCCACATTGCTCTTACACCTTCGTAATGCTGAAAAATTTTATCAAAAATAAGGAAACAATTAATAAAGAAGTAAAGTGTCAAATAGTTTTCTAACCATTTAAATTGGAACATTTTAGTCCCAATGTCTATAAAAGGATCAAATTAGATCTCAGACCCTTTTAATATTGACTGAAATAATCCCCACGGAAGACTGTTTTAATCCCTATAAAAAGAGTTAGAGATTAAAATCGACACTTCTATAGACTTTGGGACCAAAATGACTCACTGCAAATAGTCGGAGAATTATTTTGACATTTTTCTCATAAATAAATTATTTTACGAATAACATTTAATTTTTTTTTCATTCGAAGTCTCAGAAACCTCTATTGTAGTCTTGTTATGTGCGACCAAGTAGATATGCCATCCCAAAAGTATGCTAACTGCGAGGGTTAGTGGGAATAGCAGAACCCCATAAATGATCTGTCGATGCATTCATTCAATAAGTTAAGATGCATTCATTCAAGAAGTTATAGGGGCATTTACATACATATCACATAATTCTTATGTATTTACATATTTAACAATTAAACATCATAGTTACATGCATACCAGTCAAATCATTAACATCACATCAAAAATACCACAGCACTTTCTTTCAGAAAGTGAAATACACCTTTTCATGCATGGGTTTATGACACCAAGGTGTTAAAAAGTGTAAATATCAAATTTTGGGTGTTAGATACCTAAAGACAAAAGAATTGTGTGGTATGTATGTAAATTTCTCTGTAAACAAAATATAGCCATGTAGCAAATTACATGTGACGTCTTTAGAGAGCCTCCGCTGTGTATTTGACCTTTAAGGACATCATGAACAAACCAAAGAAAAAGAGCCTGGAAGAAGGATCAGCTTATCAGCTTGCTAGATGATAGACGGACAATATTGTAAAGAAAAAGAGAGATGCGCATACCAATGAGTGGATGCAAGCCGTTACAGTGTACAGCATGAAAACAAAGAAAACCTTGTAATTTGCATGGCCAACACAATTGTTTATCCAGACACAGTGATGATCCTGCGAGCATCCAAAACACATTTGAAAGCAAAATAAAAATTAGAGTCATTTACATACATAGCACACAATTCTTATGTATTTACATATATAGCACCTAAACTTTCATATTTACACAGATTGTACTCAGATCTTAATATCACATCAAAAATAACACTATTATCACTTTTTAAAATTGAAATACCTCTTCATGCATAGTTTTAAAGCACTGAAGTGATATACATAAGAATTGAATGCAATATATGCAAATTTTCCAAAAACTAATGATAGAAACAAAAACTTTTCAAGGGTGGTAGAAATACATACCATTCTTAAAACACATGTTTTACAAACGCGACAATGATGAGCTCGTGGAGGCTTATAGTGGGAACATTTTTGACAGTATCTCAAATCTCCACCCTGAAATGTTTAGTAAATGTTGCGTACGATAATTAATTTCTGAGGCTTAAAATCATATATAAGAAGTCAAAAAGACAGCAATTTGAGTTCCTAGACCAACACTGTTCAATGCCATTCCATTAAGAAAACATTGAATGCCTCTAATCTTAACATGTTTTACCTAATCCAATCACTAAATTATTATCTAAATTTGCAATAATATCTAAAAAATAAAGGATTGCAATTATTGTTTGTCAAATCATCTTCATTACACAGATTTAATGGACTCAAGAGAAATCAAAAGTGATACCGGAGTTAACCCAAATCACGACGCAAAATACGAATTTATTAATAACTTAAAAAGACGATTACAATGTAGACTCAAAGAAAAAAAGATATTGCGTGAATTGAAACATAAAACAAAACATTACAAAAAAACTCAACACAAAAGATACAACAAGCTCGACGAGGAGGGAGTTCGGTGAGATGGTGCTGGAGCAAGGGTTGTGGTGATGGCCAGGAGAAATCGATTGAGAGTAAGTCAGCGCTCGTTGAGGCATTAAACCACAGCCGAAAGAGGCGGAGGATGTAGTCGTGTACTGGCACCCAAAGGAAGTGGTAGTGGAGAAGCCGAGGAGCGGAGGCAAGAAAGGCGGCCAGAGTTGAGGAGCAGAGGCACGAAAGGGGGTCGAGGCCAAGCGGAGGCATGAAAGGCGGTCGGAACCGAGGAACGGAGGCACGGATGAAGGTCGGAGCCGAGGAACGGAGGCACGGATGGCAGATACACAGACGGTGATGGAGAAGGGTTGCGACTGTTACTTGGGAGGCGGCGGCAGCTGTGACTCTGCAGGGAAGCTACAGGGGAAGAGGATTGTCGGCAATCTGGGGAGGCAGCTGAGGGTTGCGGTGCTATGGAAGGACAACAAAGAGACAGTGAGGTTATCAGCTGGAGGTGGGCGCTAATCAGGGATGCCTCTANTCTTAACATGTTGTACCTAATCCAATCACTAAATTATTATCTAAATTTGCAATAATATCTAAAAACTAAAGGATTGCAATTATTGTTTGTCAGATCATCTTCATTACACAAAATTAATGGACTCGAGAGAAATCATAAGTGATACCGGAGTTAACCCAAATCACGACGCAAAATACGAATTTATTAATAACTTAAAAAGACGATTACAATGTGGACTCAAAGAAAGAAAGATATTGCGTGAATTGAAACATTA
>NEWO01000058.1:342303-407582 GCA_003013225.1 Phalaenopsis aphrodite | reverse complement strand
AGGCACGGATGGCGGATACACGGACGGTGATGGAGAAGGGTTGCGACTGTTGTTTGGGAGGCGGCAGTAGCCGTGACTCTGCAGGGAAGCTACAGGGGAAGAAAATTGTCGGCAATCTGGGGAGGCAGCAGAGGGTTGCGGTGCTATGGGAGCACAACAAAGAGACAGAGAGGTTGTCAGCTGGAGGTGGGCGCTGATCAGGAAGGACCGCCAGGGGTTTCTTGGTTTGCTGGGAGGAGACAAAGTAAATGGACGGTGGTCTGGATGAGGAAGCAGGGAGAACCGGACAGCTGTAGGAGGACGGCGAAGTAGAAGGCTGAGCTGAAGGAGGGATGGAACGGTGGTGGACTGCGGGACAACCTCGTGGTTAGAGTAACGAAGATAAACACCACCTCGGATGTGGTTTGAGCTGGAGCAGCTTCCTTGTCGTCGAATATAGTCCTTCGAGAGGGAAAATATTCAGAAAACTGAAAGCAGATTTTGAAAACAAGACTTTTACCCTAGACACAAGAATACCTACTTATAAAAGAATTGACTCAACATTAGGAAACATTAAAATAGGAAATGAATAATATCATATATCAGAATTTAGGCAAGACTTTTAAAATAGGTAAGGAAATAAAATCAGATTTCAGATTTAATGCAAGCGTTTTAAAATTAGAAGGAAAATAAAATCAGATTTTAGTTTTCAGTAAAGGTTATAAAATTATGAAAGGTTTAGGGAGGCAAGAAAGGAAAGAAAGACAAGGAGGGGAGGAAAAGGAAAGGAAAATAAGTAGGAGGGGGTGGAGCCCCCCCCTCCAAGGGGACTGACCGGTCCATCTGGACAGGACCAGCAACCCCCACCCCCTCCCCCCCGAGCTTCGCATCCATGGGTAGAGATCTCCGCTAAGGATAGAGTGATGCCTCAAGGAATTTTAGTAAATCTTAAAGAGATATCATCATTGCATTTAATAGTATAGTTAAAATTTCTCTTGGCCAATAAGTGGAGCTATTCTTGGAAAAAAATCAACACTGTTCGCACAAGCTCTGTGACATCATTGAATTTATCTTAGTAAAGATCATTAAAAATTTCATAAGAGAAACACAAATTATAATCAATCACAAAAATAGAGGCAAGAGTATGCATAACTCAATTGAAATGAGAATAAAATTCATTCATTTCAAAAAAGGGTATTAGAAAAAATGAAAGAGAAAATACAAGAAAGATTGAATAGTATACATCCTTCCTAAGAGGCATATAAATGGCATGTCCCAACATCATGTCAACACAAAGACCTCTATTGACCTCCCAACGCTTGGCAACATTTAGGTTCCTTGACTTCTTGCAGCCGAGATGGACATCTTCTTCCTTGAACGCCTAATATTATTCTCCAGTTGACAATAACAAACTCTTCATCAGTCAACCTTCGTTGGGTAGGCAAACAGTGTCTGACCGCCATGATTGTAATTTTCTCAAGCATGTTAAACAGAGTGTTGGAAAGTTAAAATCTAAAAGCATCTTGAGAAAGAGGTGACGAAGACTTTACATGGTATATAGGTCTAATTCCAGATATTCAATCTTCATTTGATATCAAAAATCAAACTTTCTAACCAATTGGACATAGATTTTCTTTACAATAGCTCATAATTCCTTGAGGCCATCAAAATAACAATTCAAATCATTCGGCTTAGTATCAACCACAAAGAATCCCTTCTCAAACCTTCAAAATGGGATCCATGGATCTCCATTTTTGTGCTCGAAGCACATATCTCACCATTGTGTTAATCAAGCTTTTAATATAAGCTGTCCATACTTGCAGAACTGAAGAAAGTTATTCAGTTGTACAATATGCTTCTATAGAAGACGCTTCTGCTTCTTAACCAGCAGAGCAAGAGTGTGGACATTCATGATCTTTGAGACTTAAGAGATCTAGCTTTTTTTCTCTAAGCAATCCACACTAGCAGGTGAAGGAGCTAGACAAGGGGTTTAGAAAATACTACGTGATTCAAAAAAATTTAGCTTGATGAAAATAATCCACTCAACAAATTCTGTAAACTCAAGAAGATCACTTAATCATATAAAATGCTTATATGGAAACTCAACAAATTCTATAAACTCAAGAAGATCACTTAATCATATAAAATGATTATATAGAAGACTCATTTACTCCTTTGCCAACAAAGCAAGACTGTGAAAGTTCATGCCTTCTATGACCACATCTTCAACAATGCTAGAGGCATAACCTCTTCTCTAAGCCATCCATACTTGCACTTGGATAAACTTTACAAGCGGTCAAAGAAAAATTTGGAGGTTCATCCAATTCAAACCTACAATATGCTGCTACAGAAGGTTCTTCTACTCTTCACCAGCATACCAAAGATGGGATGTCCATGCTTTCTACGACAATGTCTATGACAAGGCTAAATAGAAGAGCAGAGGAGGCCCCTTGATCATCTTCATCATCTACTTTCTAGTCATCACCCTTCTTTGTGGGTTATTCTGATGCATATATGAAAAGATTTTCATAAATGGAAAATAAAATGCTTATAAATATCCTATTAAAAAGAATGAAGAAGCTTTGACTTTATTAGCATCTTCGAGAATCAAAAATTAAATCTTAGATATCCACTTCTGATACAAGCCCTTCTCTTCTTCAAAAGTTTTACAATCCAAAGATACAAATTTACTGGTGCAGCACCTATGGATAAAAAACCAAGAACAGCAAGACAGAAGAAAAGAAGAAGATGAAACAGAAGTTTCTGTAATTCCAAAATGAAGAAATATCAAAAGTACTCTACCTCCCCACATAGCAAAGGAGCAGCGATGATGGTCCGTAGCTAACTAACTTGTGGGGGACCACTCCCCTCATAATAGGTAATTAAGAAGATAAAAATAACATAAGTGGTCTATTAGCAAATAACTAAGAAAATAAAGATAAGCAGCTATGTGTATTTGGGAGGTTCGTCCAGTTCTGGTATAGTTGCATCAGTTCTCTTTCATCTCAGAGGAACTCAACTCAAGTTCAGAAATCCGCGTTATCCCTTCGTTAGGGGGATGATAAGCTTAGAGATTGGACACATTAAATGTAGATGAAATGTTGAGATCTGCGGAAAGTTTAAGAACATAAGCATTATCGTTGATGCATTTCCTAATAGGAAAAGGTCCAATCTTGCGGTGGTTTAATTTTGAATATACTAATTGTGGGAAACAATCTCTGCAAAGTTGCACCACAACTAGATCATCTTCTTGAAAGATTTTTGCCTTTGGGATTTATCAGCTTGTTGTTCGTAGTGTTGTTACGAAATTTTGATTTTATCTGACTTCTCGCAGCATAGATTCAAAATTGTTCAGCTATGTTTAGGCATTGCTGCTTTTTGGTTTTGAAATGACGGCAACATCCACTAAGTGGTTTGGATCTTTGGAATTAACAATGCTAAAAGGAGAGCGGCCAGTGGAACGATTAACCAAAAATTAAAAGCGAGTTTTGCTTTCCCCAAAAATTCTTCATATTGTTTTTGTTAGCTGTCTGCAAGACAACATATTATGTTTTTGAAAAATAGATCGACAACTTCAATTTGTCCATCCGTTTAAGGTTGATTCATTGAACTTAATCGGAGATCAGTCTTGAGTTGTTTGCACAATTTTCTCCAAAAATTGAAGTAATGCTCCTTAAAATGCAATGTAGGCATACAATCTCCTTAAAGAAGAGTTTAGCAACATTGGAAGCATCATAAGTTTTCTTACAAGCTATGAAACGAGCAACATTGAAAAATCGATCAACAACTATCATGACGAAATCAGATCCTCGTTTGATGCGAGGTAGGCCCAAAATAAAGTCGATGCCAAGATCCTCCCAAATGGCATCTGGAAGAGGTAATGGTAGGTAAAGACTAGTATTTTGACTCACGCCATTATAATGTTGACACACAAAACACTTTTGCACAAACTTGCATGCGTCTGTTCGCAATTTGGGCCAAAAATTTTTATATTGGATAAGTTAGAGGTTCGATCCCTGCCGGCATGGACTGTCAATCCTTCTCTGTGATAATAATTCATCCAAACAACTGAGAAATCTTCATCGTCATGAAATAAATATCGCAAACTTTCCATACCTGTGATGCTAGTTTGGACCGTGAACAATAAGCTTGCTCGGCGGCTCAAAGTGTCAGCTACATGATTGGTGTGATTGGCACGGTGTTTCACCACAAAACTAAATTTTTGCAGGAACATAACCCATTGTTTATGCATTCGATTGAGATTTTTCTGCGATTGTGAGAATTGTAAGGGTTGATGGTCATTAAATATAACGAATTTCTGATGCAAAAAGTAGTTCTCCCAAGTTTTTAATGCCTGAATAACTGCATACAGTTCCTCCTCATATGGAAACCACCTTTGGCGTGTCATAATCAGCTTTTCACTAAAGAACTCCACCAGCTTTCCTTCATATGATAGAACTGCGCCAATTCCTACCGTTGAAGCATCAGTTTCAACTTGGAAGGGCTTTGCAAAATCTGGAATACTAAGTATAGGAGCTGAACTTAAATGTTTTTCCGAATTTTGAAAGCTCTGTTATTGTTTTGGACCCCCAATGAAAATCTTTTTTGTTTAAGACAATCAGTTAACTATGCAGCAATAATATTAAAATTCCTTATAAAACGCCTGTAAAAATTGGCAAGTCCATGGAAACTACGGGCTTCCGTAATTGACTTGGGAGTTGACCATGATTGAATAGCCTCTACCTTTTTAGGATCCACCTTGTCACCTGCTTGCCCTACAATGAAACCTAGAAATGAACTTCCGTTGAGGCAAATTCACTCTTCTCTAAATTCAGAAATAATTTAGGATTTCGGAGAGTGTTGAACAACAATTTTAAATGTCCCAAGTGTTCTTTAAGTGACTTATTATACACAAGAATATCGTCAAAATAAACGACACAACACTGACCAAGAGATGTTTTCAAAACTTCATGCATTAGCCTCATGAAAATATTTGGAGCGTTGCGCAAACCAAAAGGCATCACTAGTCATTTGTAGACCTTCCCTGGTTTTGACATTATCGTTTTTCATTCATCACCCGGGCAGATACGGATCTGATGGTATCCACTCCTCAAATCCAACTAGGAGATGGCAGCTCCTGCAAGTTTATCTAATAAATCTTCCATACGAGGTATTGGAAAGTGAAATTTTATCGTGATCTTATTGATGGTGCGGTTGGCGATACACGTCCTACAAGAACCGTCTTTCTTGGGCGGGGCACTATCAATTTAGGCTTCGCGCAGGGACTCAAGCTATGGCGAATGAAGTTCTTCTGTAATAAATCTTCTATTATCTCTTGAATTCTGATGTTCCTTGGGACTCCTGCAGCAATAAGCAATATTCGGTAAATTGGATCCCAAAATTAAATCGATATGGTGTTGAATGGCTCGCAGAGGAGGTCTTGAACGGATGGAAGTAATTTATTTGAAGCCGAATTTTGTTCGGCCATGAAAATGGCACAAGCCCCCTCATGTTTGGAGTAATCGGTTAGACACTGGGAGCCTGAGACAACCATATATGCGGATTTGTTTGGTGTACAAGAAGTTGGACAAGAAGTAGAAGGTAACAATCGAATATTCTTGTTATACCATTCAAGAGTGTAGACATTCGAGCGCCCAACATACCAAACGCCCGTGTTGAATTGCCAAGGTCTACCCAAAATAAGATGACAAACATCCATCCCAATGACAGCACAATCAACATCGCAAATAAAATTCTTCTTAATATAAAATGTCACTTTGCACAGTTCGGTCACCGTAACCTCAACTCATTTCTTAATCCAACTAATTTTGTATGGCTTTGGATGCTTGATAGTTTTTAGTTGGAGTGACTTTACAACTGATTTAGATACCACATTCTCTATATACTGACTGTCACCAATTAATTCACATACTTTAACTTCAATAGTGCATCTGGCTCAGAAAATAATGTTGTGTTGGGATTAAATAGTTTGTTTTGGAGCAAGTAGTACCTTATGTAGGACACAATTTAAGGTCTCCCTTCATCTGCAGGAATCTCTTCCACTTCACCTTCTTTGAATGGATTAAGATCATGAAATTCATCATCACTACCACCTTCCCCTTCTACAATTTGAATTTGCCTTCAGTTTGGACATTCATTAGATCGTTGTCCGGGTTGGAAACAAATGAAACACTTCATAGGCCCCAGTCACAGATATAAACTATCTTTATGAGACGCCAATTTGCCACTTGCTTTAGCATCTCCTCAACTAGATCCATCAACCAAATTGGATGTAGGGGCAAGGATAGGTCGGTAGTTCTAAGAAGGTCCCTCACCACCATCTACGGATGATTTGGCAACAGTTTTTCGATGGCTAAAAAAACGTGGAGTTCGGTTTAACTGTAGTTCGGCCTTGTAAGCACTATTGACAGCTTGTGAAAGTGGTCAAAAAGTATTCATTTCAAATTTATCTTGTATTGTGTCTGTTAACACACCAATGTAACAAGTGACTATATGTTGATTACTCGCGAAGATCATTATGAGCACTAAGACGGTAAAATTCTTTTGTGTAAGCACTAACAGAACGATTTCCCTAGGTGCATCGTTGGAATAGAACATAGAGAATTTGCTCATAATCTGATGGTAACAAATGGTTGTGCAAATGCTGCTTCGTCCGAACCCAGCTACTAATTGGTCTTCTTTCTTCTCTTAAGGGAGTTTGAACCACTTGTTGCCACCAAGCGCATACTCCTCCTTTCAAACGACAAGCAACATAGCGCACTTGTTTTTCAGGATGGACATCCATATACTCGAAGAATGCTTCCATTGTTTGCTCCCAACCCAAGTAGCCTTCAATATGGAGGTGTCCATCAAAATAAGGAATATCAATTTTAACCTTATAGTCATTGTGAAGATGATCCTGACCTTGGCGAATGCGAGTTGGATTTTCATCGAGCAGGTTGTCTTCACTAGAATCGAAATCGGAGAAGCAGGAGGGTTGTGATTGGAGTCCACCGCCGCCGCCGATACAACCTTGTTCCAAACGCAGAGAAAGGTTGTTTTCCTAAATAGATTGATGACTGTGATTCCCAATAGTGGTGTCCCCGGTCCATGGTGTGGGTGCCACAACGGAAGGGGTTGTCGGAAGTGTCGATCCTCCATTGTGAATAAGTTGTAAACTCCTGCCACATTTCTGTGACAAAGAGTAGGAATTCTCAAAAGAGGCTGTCGACCCGTTGTTCCGGACATACCTGCGATTCCCCTAAGAGTTCCCATCTACCATCGCCATCACGTGCCGAGTTGTTGCCGCTGTCCGCCATTCCTGAAGCTCTAATGCCAAACTGGTGCAACACCTATGGATCAAAAACCAAGAACAACTAGAAAAGGAAGAAAAGAAGAATATGATGAAATTGATGTTTTTGAAATTCCAAAATGAAGAAATATAAAAAGTGCTCTACCACCCATATAGCATAGTAGCAGCGATGATGGTCCGTAGCTAACTAACTTGAGGGAACCACTCCCCTCATTACAGTTAATTAAGAAAATAAAAATAACATAAGTAGTCTATTTGGAAATAACTAAGACAGAAAATAAAGATAAACAGCTGGGCGGTTCGCATCCATTTTTGGAACAGCTGCATCATTTACCATGCCCATTCTCTGTCTAAACAATAAAAATAATAAAAATAATAATCTTTGATCTATGGCTTCAACTCATCCTTTATCTAACTCCAAAGTTTATGCATTCAAGGGCTCAAGTTTAATAGCATGAGAGATAAAAGCAACAGAAATGTAAATTATGAATTCATCTTCCAAGCGCAGACAGTAAGTATAAATAACAGTAGTCGGATGTCTCGGAGAACACTCAACATAGTAATTTGGAGATGTCTGCATCAATACCAAAAATTCAATAAAGTATCTGAAAGATTCCATACAATCTCGCTACATCCCCAGCAACTCATTGCATTCTTGCAGATTTTACTGTGTTACCAAAAAAAACGATGAATCTAAGCTAGCAAAACGCACCTTCCTCTTGATCTCGTGGACCACAACCTGAGGATCTTCCATGTCGGGCATGAAAGATGAAGGGACGCGGCCAGCATCTCTGATAACCGCAATCGCGTATGTAGTTAAGCACATGATCGCGAGCGCTGTAAAGATGGCGGCGTTCCCCAATCCCAACGCCGTTCTCAGCCCTAACCAATCCTCTATCACGCCGAATACAGTCATGTAGTAAACATACCCGATCAAGGCAAGCACGAAAATGATCGGCAGTGTCACGTATCTAGGCCTATTCAGCTCTAGTCGGCCTCCACGCCCGCCGGCGTCGGCCGTGGCGGCGTGTTCCCAATCCCGGCCCATATCTAGCTCAAGATGCCCCCGTTCCCGGATTAGCTGGCCAGAGGCATGGGAATAAAAGTCAGCGGCATTGGCGAGGGTTCCGGTCAGGAGAGCCAGAAGGATGATCGATTGGGTGGTAGGTCGCCGTCGATGACAGGTAGTTGGTGAGCTCGAGCCCAGATTCGGGTGGGGAAGACGTTGACTCGAATCAGGGTAGGGCATTAAATGAACAGTGCAGTGGATGAACAACTTTAACTCAATTTGATTAGGCTTGTTAAAATTTTGAATAATTTTTAAAAATTAGAACTTTAAATAGATTGTACATCAACATGATGAAATATGTTGTTTTTGTTGAGCAACAAATCTTCTCAAATAATTTGTTAAATACTTAATATTAAACTCAATAATAATTTCTATTATATATATATAAGTTAAATAAAATTTAATTAGTTGGAATTTTTTAAATTATAGATTTAATAGTAAAATATTATTATATCAATAATATTTTTAGTTTGGTTATTAATTATATATTTATTTTATTAATAAGTGAATTGTAATTTAGAAAGAGACTTTTACGGTTAAAGGGAATATCATAAACGATTTTTCTTGTTGAGTTTTTATCGCCTTAAATGTAAATGTAATGACTTCATTTTTTATGACTATCACATTGCAATTACCAATAACATTAATGTAAATTTTTGTATTGCTATTATTTTCTTATTAGTATGATTAAGTAAAAGCTCATCCTTAATTTTTAGGACCTATTTAGTTCTTCCATTTACAAATTATGAGTTAGTGCACTCATATCACTAAGAGTTATGTAGCTAATGAGTAAAGTTTAAAGATTTTTTAGTTCATAATCAACAAATTACTAGATGTAATTAGAATTGCAAAATTATTTATTAAATTTTTTATATGAATACAGATTGTCGTTTTAAATTTTAACTCGTTTAAATTTTTGTTCATTTTTCATAAATAAATCTAAGTTTAAACATTAAAAAAGTTGAACAAATCAAACTTGAACAATATATAAAAGATCAACACAAGTTTAAGTCGAACATGAACAACGTATAATTATACCAAGCCAAATCTTAATAATGATATACTCGGCTCGGCAATCGGCATGATTACAGCCTTAGTGAGGGGTAAAACTTGGAGATATTAAATCTTTGGGAATTTACACACAAAATAATTTTTTTATAAATTTAAATATATTTGATATGTAAATTTTAATATCTCTAATATATTAAAACAAAGGAATGCAATAGCATGTTTCTTTAAAAATGAATAATTTTGATTCTTAATTTGTCATTTGTGAACTACATACGGAGAGTTAGAGTCGGATGAAAGAGATGAGGAGAATAGAGAATTCGGGGGAGAGGCATCTTTATTTGTATTTTTTGCTTAGGGATGTACATTGTACGATTACAAAAAAAAAAGAAGCAGTTATGAAAGTCGTTCTTAATGGGATTAAAACGCTAATAATTTGAAAGAATTTCATGTCAAAGTTGTAGTGCAATTTGAATTTCAATTATAGCAGTGATCGGCTGGCCGACTAGCTTTATATCGGTAGATTGAGACGACCGACCAAGTAGTGATTGTGCCCTTCGTCATGCATGTCGGTCGGTCAAGGTGCCCGGCCGTGAGTCGATCTCTTTCGTTGTGGATCTGTCGGTCTCTTGCGATTGGACACTGACTGCAGGCACGATCCTTCATTAGAGCCTTTCGCGAGACCGATCAAATTTTCCTTGCCAAGACGGTGGTATGGCGCTCTGTTTGCTTGACCTTCATTTGAGTCATCACATGACTTTGAGATTTGAGTTGATAATTTTGGTGTCCAGAGTTAATATTGGTGATATTGTGAGTGAGAATTTAAGATTTTCATACCATTACAATACGACGCATTTTAGGTGTTAGATCTTGAAATGTAGCAAAATTTGTGTTTTGTTTGTAAATAGAAGCAAAATTTCCTTCTCATTAACAGCTTCTAAATTTTTTACAAGCAAATCTAAGTAGCTTCACTGAATGACAATATTGCTATTTAGAAGATGCAGGTACTTCACTGAATGACAATATTGCTTGCTACAATACCAATTATGATAAAATGAAAAATCTTGCTCTAGCTTTCTTATTCATGGCAGTAAGAACTGAGTGAATTTAAAATGCAAGATTCAGCGAGCTTTATCATTTGCATCCATCCTCAATTTGAAAATCAAGTTGCCTGCACGAGAAGGTGTTGGCTCCCCCATGCTACTACCAAAAAATCCAACATGCACTTCTTATCATTAACTTTAAAATTTGAGCTGTTGTTCTCATCATATTGTTGTAATTTTTTTAAAGAGTTTATATCCCATAAAATGTCTTCAAATAGATAGATTTTTTATACAATATCAAGAGATATATTTTTGGTAATCCACGGCAAGATTCAGTTTTTTATTATTATTATTTTTTTTTTTCAGTCAAAATAAATATAAAAAGTACTGAAGCTCCAATAAACCGTTTGGTTAAAACTGTGCAAGGCCGGGCATAAAAGCAGCAGTATAGTTCAAACACGTCTATGGAGCACTATAGTTCAAATAGTAAGACTAAACTACTATACAGTGGAGGTCAAAACATGCTTCCATGGAGCACCCAATAACAATATTGAATCAATTCTTCTGCAATCATGGAGTGTGTAGTTTTCCAACGGTACTAAACCAAAGAAGAAGCATCCATTTCACCAGCATCACTGACGCCGCTGCTGCCATTGTGCCCCACACCACCAGCTCTGTGCTTGCAGACAGGGCAAGTTCCTTGTTGTCTCAGCCATGGATCTATGCAGCTCGCATGAAACTACACCAGTTAAGGAAATACAAGTAAGCAAGCTTCAAACTCCATGAGTTTTAATGGGGCGAAAATCAAACCATTAGAAAGAAAGAGAAAAAATAAATTTACTTACATACCACATAATTCTTATGTATTTACATTTATAACACACAAACCTTGATGTCATAAACCTATGCATGAAGAGATGTATTTCACTTTCAAAAAGTTAATCATAGTGGTCTTTTGATGTGATATTAAAGATTAACGAATCTAGATATGATTGTTTAGGTGATAGATATGTAATACATAAGAATTGCGTGGTATGTAAATGCCCCCCTGGAAATATATATATATATATATATATATATATATATATTCTCGTCATGTTTGATAGTACTTCTTGTTTGTATTAAATTTTTGGGCAAAACCAATTTGATTAGAATTTTTTTTTACTGCTTTTAAAAACTAATGGAGTTATTTTTTAAAACACTAAAATATGGCTTTTATGCATGTTTATTGTTCAAAAACTATAAATCGACTTATATGCCGCCGTTGTGCCCCACAAACACCTCCATCTTCTTCCAAATCCCCAAATAAATCGACTTACATGTCATTCAATAACAATAAAAACAAAAATAACATAGATTTGCATGCATATCACTCTATTCCTAGGTATTATCATATCCAAAATCTAATCTTCAAATTTTAATACATACCATACCACCTATCCTAAGCGAGAAAATGTGTATTCCACTTTTCAAAAGTTAAAATGAGGGTATTTTTTATGTGATATGAAAGATTTGGGTGCTATAAATGTAAAATGTAAAATTTTCATGGTATGTATGTAAATGCCACAAAACTAATAATTTATTCATCAGAAGGTACAAAATAATGAACCATCATTGCGGTTAATTGCAAGAAAGTACAAAATATTGTGTAAAAGTACGATTATCTTTGATAAAAAACAGCAAAAGAATAAAACCTGATGCAAGCAAGGTAAACTTCTGATCAATTCTCCAGCAACAACTTGCTCCAAGCATACACTGCATGTTAGTTCATCGTCTGAGTTCCTCATAGTTCCATCTGCCTTAGAGTTTTCTTGCTTTTTCTGGAAATAGGAAATAAATTTTAATCAACAAAAAACCAAATGAGAAAAAATGTTATTGCTTAGTGCAGTAAAGTTCAACAAAACAAAAGAGTTGAAGAGTTACATACATATTACTCAATTCTTATATATTTACATATCTAACACCCAAACTTCAATTTTTACATATATATGATGACCAAGAAGTGCATCCATTTCACCATCCATATTGTGTTTTTATTAAGGTTGTGGTGCTTCTTGATATGTAATAGAAATAGATACAAGTGATGGGAAGGCAAAAGTGCGGGATAAGGAAAATAATTGAACAAAGGAGAGTACAAATGACGAGTTTACCTCCTTAAAAGTGAGAGATTTGTTGGATGCTTGGTAGAATTCAACAATATGTTGGTAACTACTATCATGAATCAAGGTAGAGGGTAACAAAAGCATCACAGTAAAGAGGCGAGGAATAGAGAAACTTGAGAGAGTTTATAAAGGAAAAGGAATAGACGAAGGGTAGAACTCAGAGAGAGTAAAAAGAAAAGGGTAGTCAAACTAAAGGTTACAAAGACAGAAGTACTAATTTGATGCTGTAATTAGCCAGGTGGCGAACAAGAATGACAAAAGCAGATTGCATTAGCTTCCCAACAAAACCAAAATTGTGCAATTTCCATGAGAAATAAAGAAGTTGCACCCAATTCAATCAAAAGAGATTGAACCCATCACCATAAAATAGAGATTGGATCTGATCGTCAAACTCACTTGATTGGAGTCCGATTTTGGGGTGGCCGGGCCTACTAGAACCATCTCGGTATTTTGGACAAGGATGTCGTTCAATTGATAAAATGAATGATAAATTTATGCTTTTATATGGGTATTCATTTGATGTGATTTTCAAGCATAAAAATTTTCACATGTTCCATTCCTTAAAAAAATTAAACTTCTAGTTTTCCTGTCACAATTAAACTCTTAGATGATCAAGTCATCATCAAGTTTGACCTTGATGTCAGATTGACACTTATCCGATCGAACATGTTTTCATGATGATCATCAGAGTTCTCGAATATTTGTGGGTTAAACTGCTTCGGATACTTAGGGTATCATGTTGTGTGTCATGTGATGAGTCTATTGAGGCATGAACATTACACTTGCTTGACCATTTTCCTATCTTAGCATAGTTCATTGAGCACTTTTTACCACAACATCATCATATGACCTGTCGCAACATCTTTTTTCCCATTCCTATTTACCACTCCCAATTAAAGCAAAAGCTCATTATTATGCCTTTAAAGTATCTCAACTGTATAGATTTTCCATTGAAAACAAACAATAAATTTTAAATTCCAAATCAAACACATCAAAACTCACGCCATCAATTTTGGAACACATAATCATGCTTAAATGACTCCCTCTCTTCTTTTGGCGTTTAGGCAACCTATTGCTAAAGTCTATGTATTCCCCTCTTCACTTTCTACGAGTAATGTTGATGGTTGAATGAAATTTGCTTTCATTTAGTAATAGCACTTCTTGAGTGCTTTCCACCCTAAGTGGAGGACCATTAAGTATGATTTTACAACGCTTGATAATGACTTCAAATGAGTATTCACTCTATTACTGATGGTTATTCATATAATATGATATAAACAATAATAAGTTAAATATTTTGGTAACTAAGCTCCAAAAAAATCCTCTGAAATTAAAATTTCACCATACTTATCTACTAATTTATAAACTTTTTAAGCACATTTCAAAAAAAAAATAAAAAATCTTTTTTTCACTTATGTTCAACAACTATTTGAAGCTGCTCAGCTAGTCTCTGGCACCCTGATCTAATTAGAATGATTTTTGAAGAGCTATATTGCAAATAATTATATTGCACCATTATTTTATTGCATCAAATTGAGCCATCATAAACTTAAGGTATAGAACGGAGCTTGAAATGTAAGATTCTAAAAGTATGCAGAAAACTCAAACTCAAATATCAAGCTCTAATACAACAACAACAAGTTTTTGTCCCACTAAGAGGTGTCGGCCACACATAAGTTCTAATTTACAAAAAAATAAATCCTTGGTTATTATTGCTGATGATTCCATTAAGTGATTAAAAGACAATATGATAAAATATTTCAGTTAGGAATGATAACTTATTCTTTACTAAAAGAGGAAACATATAAATATTAAAATATTGCATATTTAAAGAAACAGAAGTGTTTCTATTTACAATTATACAACTAAATCATGATGAGCACAGCTACTTAACTTCCATACACAATGATTTGTTAAATTCATAATGATTTGGTTATATCATGTGCAAATAAATCAGATCTATTGTTCCTTTTAAAAACTTATCTGTTAGTTTTATAAATAAATAAAAAAGGCAATGATATCAAAGAAATGCTACCTCGGAAGAAGATCCTAGAGAAGATGATGATTTTTGCTGTGAAGTTCCATCAATGCTGACAAAACTGAAACAAAATCAAGAAATTAGAATATATATCTAAGGCAATCCAATTCAAAAGAAAGCAATGGACCCAACTTCACCAATTTCATTGAGAAACCAAATTTACAAGCAAAAATAATAGCACACATAAGCTTAGAAGCATATATGCTTCCTAGTTAATCATAAATGATACAAAACATATCCTTAATAAAACAAATATTTTATATCCATGAGATTCTAATAAATGATCCATATACTCTTATGTGGGTCAATGTTTTTAAAATCGCACTTGAGCAAAACAAAACGAAAAGCATTACGACATCGAAGCGTGCTTGAAAGCACCATAGTTAATTTGTTAGTTTTTTCACAGTTTTTAAGCTTTAAATTATTGCATAAAACTATTAGAAATTATTTAAACTTTTAATTTATAGATCCATCCTCAATATTTGCCTTCAAGTTAAGTATTGCACCGCACTTTTTTTATTTTATATCAACTTTAAGTTATACTTTATAATTAATAATTATTAATGAATTTATTTATACATTTATTATTTTTATATAGCCTATCAGCGCTTTGGTTAAAAAAAGCACCGCTTTGCTCTATGCTCCACACTTTGAAGTAAAAATAAAGCCATGCACGCTTTGCATTTTGATAGCACTGATGCGGGTAGTTAGACAAATGACCAGATTAAATGGTTCCCATCTTTTTATGCCAGCTCATCAAAGATTTATAAGTTGTTTCAATTATTTCAGTCTTACACTATCTGATAATCACTCAAAATTCTGTAACATCAACATTTCATACCTTGCAAATTTTGGAGAAAATACCATTAAATGCGGAATACTTTCTTCAAAAAAATTACTTAAACTATTATTTGCATCAGCAAAGGCATATTATAACATATATATATCATCAAATTACACCCATGCATGATAGAATGCAAAAAAAAAAATTACATTTTGCTTACCTATGTCTTGAAGATGTGGATCCTTGGCGTGATTTTCCCTTATACTTGTGAACGGGAAGTGCATTGATCTCTTCATCACTCATAGAAGGAATTTCAGGGCTATCAGCATCAAGTGCTCTTAAAGCATCATAATCTATGCAAAACAATATATATATGGAAGATTTATGTACATACCACTCAATTATTATGTACTTACAAATCTAACACCAAAACCTCTATCTTTACAAATATGTCACCTTACCTAAGCATAAAAAGGTATATTACAATATTGAAAGTTCAAATGGACGTATTTTTTAAGTGATATGAACAATTTGGATGGTATAAATGTAAAATACAAAGTTTAGGTGTTAGATATGTAAAGAAATAAAAACTGAATGGTGTGCACATAAATGCCCCTTATATATACAAATCAAACCATAAAAAGATGATGTTTTTGAAAGGGAAGCCTATGACAAAACTAAAACAAATGAGAGTACCACAAACCAGATCATACCTAAATCATCAAAATCCCTATCAAGTAGAGACAATTGAAGTCGAAGACTCTCCAACCTTCCTCTATTAGACAAAGCAATAGACGAAGGAAAATGAAGCCGCAATTCAGTATGTCCAAGCAAGCCACTGGCGGCCATCGCATGCGCCTGAGCTTGAAGTTGCTGGCAGGTTGCATACATCCTTAATGCAGTAGCCATTAGAAAAATCCCCAAAACCAACCACAGCTACGAGAAGATAAAATATGCTCAATCATGAAACCATGTAAACCCAATTTTTCAATATCAGTAAGGAAAATAACAATTCAACACCCTTAAGACATACCAAGAAATTTGGAGACATCTGATGTGAGTTCAGTATCAAAAACAACAAAATAACTGTCCAATCATCAAAGTCAAAGTAATTATTAATTAATAATACATATAATTGATATAAAAAAAGGCTTTTGATTTCTGATCTCAAAAGTTAAAAGAGAAAAACAATACCGGTGATGAGAAAAGCCATGGAATTGGAATTGACAGGCCGAACACCTGGTTGCATCCTCTGTTAAAAAGAATAAAATAATTGATAAGATGATCCCAATATATATTCTTGCATGAATAACAATAAACATCAAAAACAATCAGTGCCTAACAATTAGGTTACCATGACGCGCCTCTCGGGGAGAAAGCCTGGGAATCCGGTTTCAATGTCTCCTCTGCTTCCACGAAAAACGAAACTCATTTTCTCAGCTTCTCTCGCTAACTGTTGCCTCGGCAAAAATAAAACAATTCAAAATCCGAAGCTTCTGCGACGAATTAAACCCAAAATACCCCTGAGACCAACAAAACTCGATCTTGTGCGTGGAACTATTGTAATGTGACAAATCTAAAAGAAATAGAAGTGCCCGAAAAACAAAAGACGTAGATCTTGAAAAAAGAAACCCTAGAATCGAAAATGATGTTGGGATGAAGAAGGAAATCACTTACACGGTGGAGGGCTAGCGGACTTTCGCTGCAAGGAAGGTTTGATGGTAGCAAATTGCGAACCCTTCCCCTGCTCGATCGATAAATAAAATGAGAAGAAGGGCACGGCTTGGAGACAGGTGAGCTGCAAAATTCGAGCAGATAAAAAGAAGCCTCCAGTACACGATCAGGTGTCCCGCGGGAAAGTTTTAAGCATTCTTGTAACGAACTATACACATAGCTCGCGGCTCGTCCTTTAAACGGCCATGGCCCATTGTAGCCTTCTCCCAGGCGGGCCACACTTACAGTTATGGCCTAATTCATGATTCAAAAGTAACGACCCTTTTTTTTTTTTTTTTTAATGATTGTTGCAGGTATTTGAAGCATTACGTTTGGTTCACTCTTGGGTCAAGCCTCTATGGCCTCTGGATCTCTTCGTAGTGGTCACGTCTCTACAACCCTGAAACCATTGTCTTGGGTCATGCATCTACAGCCCCTAAACTCATTATTAGGTCATCCCTCTACGGCCCTTGAACCTACTTTTCTGAGTCATGTCTTTACGACCCCTGAACCCATTCATAAGTCATGCCTATACGACCCATGAACCTACTGATCATGATCATGTCTCTACGGCCTCTGAACAACTTTTTCGGGTCATGTCTCTATGACCTTTGAACTCACTGTTGGAATTGGATGTAAGTCCCTTGTGCATTCTTCCCTATCCACTTAAGAGTGGGTATGAATCTTGTGGTTTTTTCTTCCTAGGGTACCTGGATCTTTTTAGCCGCTTAGGTCGTGTTGGTCACCTACTAACCTAGACCTGATAAAAAAAATTGAGCAGTTTCCAACAAATGTATTGTGTATTAGGTGTGCAACATACTTGTTGGGGGTCCTTTGTTGGCGTCAATTTTTGATGCCACAAGGCTGGATGTTCGATCGAGCACTATGAAACATTGCTTGATGCATGTGCTGACTCCTATAGTGCAAAACATTCATTTGAGATTATACAGCATGTTGAGGGGCATGTAGCCATAGCCATCCTGCGAGGCTTTGGTTTTCATGAAGATTTGTTAGCATTTTGCAAGTCATAAGACTTCAATTGGATCGACAAATATTATTTGTCGTGCCAAGTGCAAAAGTGGCTCAAATTGGTTCGTCCACCGACGAGCTTGTTCGAGTGACACCAGACGACGAAACGAATAGCACGAGTACGTCATAATATCAATTTTACCTCGAGATGACATCTGTTTTGCTACGACTTCGCGTGCAAGCAAAAAATGTGAATTGTCATTTTGGTCTGATCGTCAAAAAGGTTGTTCGAACGACCACAAATAACAAAACAAACTGCGGAAGTGCGTTCAGAACGTCAAATTCATTTAGAGGACATTCATTTCGTTATGATGACATATTTGAGCTAAAAACACTCAAATCAATGTGTTTTAAATAATTAATAATATTATTAATAAAATTAAAAATATAAAAATATTTCCTTCTTAAATCAATGCACACCAGTTCCCTTCTCCTGATGGTCTGCTATAGGGTTTTCTCGTGAAAACACTGACTCCCTAAGTCGCAAAGAGGGGCACGGCTACTTTCCACAGTTCGCAATTTCGCTAGACTGCTCACCGACATCGCACTTGCCGCCGACACCACCTCTCCGGTGGTGCCCTTTTCCTATGTGTCTTCCTCGCTAACACCTTTTCCACCTCTCTTCTCGGCACCTCGTGCGAGTCCGATCGGCTCGTCGGCACCTCTTCTCATCGGAAGCCCTATCGCCAACATCCCTCTCCTACAGTCGAACTCATTCGCTTGGGCCCCCTCTGTGTCGCATTCCTCTAGCCGATCCTTTCCCCTTTGAGGCGACGCTCTAGGAGGTCGATCACGAACCTCCCTCTCGGTTCACCGCATGATACAAAACTCCCATTTTCTTTTCCTATATTTTGAGCTGCTCCTTCCCAGAACCATGGATGCAAATGGGTGGAAGGGTTCCAGATTTTTCATGTGGCGATGCCCTAGTTTTTTGGGAGCCTCTTGCGACCTTTCGCATATTCCCGTCTGACCGCTCTCGTGAAGGTATGTATCAGTCTTATTTTCCTATGTGATGATTATTTATTTTGGGTACTTGCATACCTCATATGTCTCTTTCTATTGATTCACACGTATTGTGAGGTACACGACTTGTGGTCGTACTAATGCAAAAGCGAGCTTGGAGAATGCAAAGTGAACGCATCTGCAACCTTCATGGTGGTGGATTTTTCTAAAACTCCTAGCTAGTCTTAGGATTAATGGTGTTTATGTGTGTGGGTTCTATCACCCACACAAGGTGTGTGCGCCAACGTGATCTTGTGCCACGACATGTCTATGTGATGGATCGTTGGTCTTCATAGAGTGAGCATTTATGTTATGATTTTTCATACGTGGTCAAATACCCTCCGTAGAGTCGAGTGTCTCCCCTTTGTTGTGAGCCTTAGCACAAGTCCTGATGAGCTAGGGTCCCTCACTCCCCTTACTCTGGATTCCACGGTTTTACTTGGAGATATTGGGCGGTCGGAATTGACAAAGCGAGAGAAACTTTGTAGCTGGCTTGCTTTGCGAAGTCTAGAGGAGTTCCTGAAATGGAAAAAAGCTTTGTAGCTAGCCCATTTCACGACGTCGTGAAGAATTTCCCTTCATAAATCCAGGGAGAAACTCCCCATATTTCCTCACTAAAGCAAGAGGTGGCAATGTCGCACATCCAAGGGTCAAAACCTTAGGTTTCCCAGGTGAGGTCGCTAGCACGAGCCTGGTTAGCTATTTGCATATTGGTTTGTTTCAGATTGTACTCATTTCGCTTTTGGGCATATTTGCATTGCACTTCGCCCTTAGCGCCCGCCACTCCCTGGTGAGCATCTCACTTCACTCTGACCGACTTCCCCAGTCTGGTGAGTGTCTCACTCCGCTCCGACCGGCTGCCCCCAGCCCGATCCACCGATTGCTTTGGTTTGACAAGCTGCCTCGACCCGATCAACCATGCACTTTAGTTCAACCGGCCACCACAACCCGACCGATCAATTACTTTCATGCTTGTATGTTTTTTGGATCATTTTGTCTGTTTGTTTACATGTGTTTGTTTGTCTGCTTGTATGATGCGCTGCGTCTTGTATGTGTTAGATTGCATGATCATTATCATTTGTTTGCTGCACCTCTTCAGGTTACTGCATCCACAACACACCAATTTGTTTGGGCTGCTGCCTCTACGGCATGCCCACCCTTTGGGTCACCGCCTCCACGGTACGCTCACCTTATCAGGTGACTACCTTCATGGCACACTATTTGTTCGGGTCGTTGCTGCCGCAACACACCCATCTTCGGGTCACTGTCTCTACGGCATACCCATTTGCCGGGTCACTGCTTCCATGACACACCCAACTTATCGGGTCACTGCCTCCATGACACACTCATTTGTCGTTGTTTCCTCGGCATGCCCACTCTTCGGGTCACTGTCTCTACAACACACCCATTTTTCGGGCTGCTGTCTCCATGACACACCCACCTTTTGGGTCTTCACCTTTATGGTGCACCTATGGTTGTAAAAAAAAGCTCGTTGTTTGCAACAGCTCTTGTTCGGCTCGTTAAGTAGCTCGTGTTTAGCTCGTTCGTTAAGTAAACGAGTCGAACACGAACAAGTTTTAAAAGCTCGAATTATAAACGAGCTGAACACGAACATCTCTTTGTTCGCTCGTGTTCGGCTCATTTTAGCTCGAAATAATATATATATATATTTATTTATTTATATAAAAATATATTACACATATTATTTATATAATAATATAATATATATATTTATGTGTAAGTTTAAATCATAACTGCTCGTATGGTAATGTGGTTATGCATCTTGTTTTGCATACATTTGGTTCGGGTTCGAATACAACACTTCATCTATTTTTTTAGTTTAATTTTAACGAGTCAATTTTGAGTTGAACACGAACACGAAAATTTAAATTGAGCCGAACACAAAAAAATTGTTCACGTGCCATTTTCTAACACGTGCTAATTTCGAACACGAACAATTTCGAACGAGCCGAACATGAGCCAAGCCTGAGCTCGCTCAAGTTCGGCTCGTTTACAGCCCTAGGTGCACCCAATATTTTTGAGTTAATGTCTTCCCGATGCACTCATCACTTCTGTTATTTGGCTGTTTAAACTTGCATTTGCATGTTTGTATGGAAAGCGAGTCAAGTTCAGTAGGAAAGTGACCCCGTGTCGATCGCGATGTCTTAACGAACATTGCTTGTCAGGTTGATCATGGCAAGCAACGTGAGTTAATTCTTCAAGATTGACATGAGTATGATTGTGTTAAGGATCAATGAATCTAACTTGTGTCACCTCTTCGTGATGACATTTAGATCCTTTGAATCTTTAGGACAAGGTCGACATGACGACCTCGTCAAAGTCATACTATACCTAGACTTATCATGCACTTAGATACTAGGTTCATGCACTTTCTCATTAGATGGTGTGTTAGGCTAGGATTTAGGTTGTTAGGTTGTCTTTTTTATGCTTGATTATTATTCTTTGTTAGATTTATTGTCCTAGTCATGTATCATTCTTTTGCATTGCGCATGTGGTGTGATTGCATGCTTCATATTTACGGTGGTATGTTTGAGTTTTTTTTTTTTTTTTTTCAAGGGGTCGTGATGTTGTTATGGGGGGAGCAAGTAATGATTTCTAACAATTTTCTTGCAGGTGTTATTTAGCTCCCCAACTAATAAAGCATGACATTGTTTCTATGTATGATTGAGTCTTTTTTTCTCACGTACTTTTAGAGCTAATAGGGTTCTATAGTATAAATAAGAAACGAGGCACGAGTTCTGAGGCATTTGGCGCATGAACCACATGGAGGGGACTAAGAGAAGATGCTTGTGCCCATTATCTTAATTATGTATTTTATATTAGTGTATAGAATTAGGACCAGGCATGTAAATGCATGGTTCGGTCGTCTTTTCTTTTCTAGGATATGTTGTCGAGCCAGCGACACCGACCTGTTTATTTATTTATTTGACTTGTTTTACTTTCTATTAAATGATTGCATGTTTGTACGTCTGCATTTGTTTTCCTTGTTTTTTTTTTTGCATCCAGGATCTCACGAAAAATGCAATATAAACTCTTTTTGATTTAAAATTCTAAATTAAATATTCAAGAAAATTAAAATTTGGGATTAAAAAATTCAGGACTTTAAAAAACTTCAATTTTATTTTCTTCATATATTAATAGGGCATTCACAATAGTTAAGAAAAGCTATAGATTAATGCATTCATATTTGGATGTTCCGAGGATAAGTTCTCGCGCTTCTTTGACCCGACTGTCCCAACATATTTTCATAGTTGGTTGTCTAGTGCGCTTAGGGTGTTTGAAGGCTCCTCGACCCAGATGGGGTTTAAGTCCTTTTGTTTAGAGCGTTTTCAGCTTTGTAGCTGAACCTTCCCTTCTCTTTCTTCCTAAGGCATCATTGTCATTTAAACAAGCATAAGTCTCACATCTTGGAGGTCTAACTTATAGTCGTATGATATAATTTCTTTCATTTGACCTTAGGAATACCGACATACCTCATGGACGTTGCAATTCACAAACTCTTGCGCGGGAATCTCAGAACGTGTTGGGTAGACTACCTTCACGACCTGGTAAACTTGGGGTCCCAATAGTTGTGCATGATGGGTCTGTGGTGCCCCAACCCTATTATCTCTACTTTTTTAGGATCACTCAACCTTCCTGTTGTTGGGTCCATTTGAGCCATGTCGTTTCTTGACTTCATTGGCATCACATTGATGGCCCGATATTGATGTACAGTCGCCCGTTTAGGATACGACAAACTGTTCTTTCCTCTTATGACCCAGACATGCTTTGACGTGTTGAGATATCTCCGTCAAGACGATTTATGTTATTTCGTGTGCCTCGTGTTCCGATAAACCGCTACCTATTTGAGATGTGAGAGACTCACTTTATGTCTGATGGCTTAGTGTGAGCTTTGAAGCATTAGGACTTTTCCTACACGGAATAACTTTTCTTTTGGTATCTATTTACCCCAGGTTCACGATAATATAAGTGAAACTCCTTTTGTCAAGAGTATTTTTGGGTACCCCCGAAGATGTAATTAACTAAGTGTGATGCGTCCGCTTGGGAGTACTCTTGAATCCAGAACAAGCACATACACCTGACTCTCTGGTTTTGAGTAGTTTACATAAGTATTCTTTCATGGATATCGATTTAAGATGTTTTCACTCAATCTTGTTTAGGCAGACACTTTTAGCCTAACATTACGAAGTTTATCAGGTGCAGGCTCTTTGTGTTTTGTATTTTATCTTATTTGTCATTTTGTCTTATGTCCCTTCCTTTTCGGTTTCTCTCATCTTTGAATCATTGATCAGATTCGGGTGGGAGATTTATTCGAATAAGGGAAGTATACGACGGTCGACAGACTCACAACTCATTTTAAAATAAAAAAAGAGAAAAACAAACGAAAACACTGTCAAAACATAATTTACTTAAACTGATATAACTGAGAAACGGTACCTCACCATTGCCCTAAATGAACCCTAAAATTGAGGTAAGAGGACGAGGGAGAACAAAATTTCAATCAAAAGAAGAAACAGTTACCCAATTAATATCATCCACTATAAATAGTACGTATGAAAACATAAAGATAAAATATCATCCACTATAAATAGTACGTATGAAAACATAAAGACAACTATCATCATACCTAAGTGGTGGGACTTTCAAACATGTATAATAGGTTTTAGAGCATCAAGTCCATTGAAGCAATTAAAAAAAAAAATAATGTCATCAAACATTGCAACCAACATTAGCAGTCATCATAAAAATACTCCATGAAAACCAACTTGACTTCCATTTGCAAAAATAAGAGGGAAAAACAGACAACGAAGAAATACAAAAAGAGGCAAAAAAATCCAATATCTTGAAAATGAATTAAAAAACATAACCACAACAACAACGAAAAGAAAAATAAAAGAAGAAAACATCCAAAATAAACAACAAATTTAGAGGGGAATAAATTGAGCTCAGAAACATATCTAAGAGAAAAATATTAAAATTTAGTTTAAGAATTATGAATATCTAAAATCAATAAATCATAAATATTTAAAAACAGTTAAATTACAATGATTGACTAGCAATCATCACAACTCGACCAAACTACAACAATAAGAGAAAAAATTAGGTGAGAATTTGCACGAATCAGGTCTTAAATTTCACTAAAAGGTAATAAAATGAAAGAACTATGCCCAAAAAAAATAGAAGAGAAAATCAAACAAAGAACATAACGTGCCAACAACAAAGCAAATCAAAACCAATTTCGTATAAAAATATCAATAGTAAAACTATTCAAATCTACTGAGATCGTGATGATGATATATGACATGTCAATTTAGTAAAAGAAAAGAGAGCACAATAAAACATATCAACATTATAGTTCACTACATAATAATGAACTTGAAGAACTTGAATAAAAAAAATGCAAGTCTTAAGCAACAACACCTCATAAACAACGACATGCTGAATAGATAAATAATCAATAAGAAAAACCTAATTAATGTTTATAGTAATTTTTTTATATAAAAGGGAATATTTATTTTATTTTTTCATTTTTTGCTCTTATAAATAATGAGCATGAATGAGCATATCCAAAATGGAAAAATCATTTCTAAAAATTTATTAAGAAGATAAAGATAGAAAGTGCATTCAAAAAATAGATGGTCATAATATCCCAAGTCACTACCACATAAAATTAAGATGAAATGAATACCACAAAATTTAAGCCTTTCTTAATAATTTTTTCATGTGCAAAAAACAAAATTAATAAAGCAACATTTATATAAATTAAGTTTAAACTAGACAACACAAGAAAAAAAATCACTAATAGATAAAAAACAATCTCTATATTCATTCAATTCCAAGGGCAAGTAATGTCATAAGTACTAAGAATGTTATAAATAACATTAATATAATAATTTTGATAATTACTAAAATTATAAAGATTTTAAATGACATTAATAATGACATATTTAAGAGAAGCGTTATAAGGAAGGCCAAACGAAGTAAAAATAATATCACCTTAATGCTATTTTAAAGAGGAACTATTAAACTAATGATCATAGAAGAAAAATAACTAACTAGTATTAGTAACTTTTAATTTTAAATATATTCTCATTTTATGTGTGGTTTTAACAATATCTTTCTAAATTTTAGTTGAAGAATAAAAAGAATTAACACTGATATAATTATAATGATTAAAACAACAACTTGAAAGGTAAGAATTAACATTATAGAAATTTCAAATGATTTTATACCTGCACATGACATTTATGTTATCAAGGGAATGGATACATATACCTTCATTGTGTCTAGGCATAAGTGCATAACAAATTTATTCCAAGCTATAGTATGAAGCCTTGAATTATTATCATCATGAAAAATAATGTTAAATATCATATAAGTATTTTTTCCTGTAAAATTCTAGTGAAACAGAGATATGGAACTAAAAATATAAGTAGCTCCAAATAGTAAAGTTAATAAGTTGTTTTCTACCTGCTACAAATAAGAATTTATGCTTCTAGCCAGCTAGGCAGGAAAGATACAAGCACTTACTCTAGAGTTCTCTCTTCTCCCTCCACCTGGGGGCTAACATCTCATATCAAAATCTAAATCTATAAATCAAATTGGGGGCTTTAGCATGTCACTCTAAAGTCCTCTAATTCTACACCCTTTAAAATATATTTCCCTTTTTATTTGCACTCAATCCCATGAATTACATTCTCATTCATGAAATCAATATGTGATTCTAACCATTTGTTGACTGAGACAATACCATCTCGGATATTACATGTTCTCACAACAGATACTAACATCTTAATTAGCCAAATCAACAAGTAAATGAAGTGCAAGGTCTTGAATCATCACAACTTCTTCCAACATTGAAGTCTAATACTTCACACAACTTCCTTTAAACATTTAATCACTAATCATTTTAAGAAAAAAAAGATAAAGAAAACTACTCAAAATTCATGAAAAAAATACAACCACACAAAAGTTTAAAAGTAGAAATCATGCACACAAACAGGAAATCTAAATTAAAACCATATGTAGTCACAAAGATAAACATTTATCTCAAATTATCTCCACCAATGGCTTGAAGCTCCTTTGAATTATCTTCCTTCTCTCACAATACAAACTAACACTCAAAATAAAATAAAATAAAATAAGGTGGTCGGCGGCGGCGGCGTATATGTGAACTTTTGGTAGGTGGTTGCTGGTCTCCTCTCTCGAAAAATCTAAGTCTTTTCTTATAAAAATCCAAGGGGTGTCTTGGTGTCTCTTCAAAACGGTGTCTTCATTCAATGAATCTTCTAAAAGTTGTCTCTTCATATATCAATTGAACGAATTTTCATGTCCATGAGTTATTTCCCACGTTTTTATCAAGGGTTGCTTCAAACATCTCTTCAAAAATCTGCTCCAATTACTATTTCTTCAAATAACTAACTTTGACGCTTAAGCGTGGGGTACTTGGCACTTAGGTGCGGAGTCTCTAGTGCTTAGGCACCCCAGTTCATTTTGCACATTACTTCATTTTTTCTCCAAAATTTTTCACTTTTTTTTAGTTTTTTTCATTTATTTGATTGTATCTACAAGAAAAACACAAAAATATTTTTCATTAAAACGCAATATCTAAAAAATATGTATAAAAATGTGTATAAAAATATTATATATCTTATGTGTATCAAAATACCCCAAACTTAAGATGTTATCTGTCCTCAAGTGACCTTTCAATCTTTAAAAAACCAACATAAGTAGATAATTTATATGAGTTTCTTTAGGAGTTACTAAAATTTAGATTTAGAAATATAGTTGTCCAATTTAGATAAAAATATTAGTATTTGAGACCAACTTAAAGTTTAGAAATTTTTATTGTTAATAAATATGAAAATATGAGTTCTTATTTAATTCATAAATATTGTAGATTTAATTTAGTCCTTTTATTATCTCCACTTAAAAGTTTTTATTAAGAATAATTTTATATACCATATTATATTTTTAAGCTTAAGAGTTTCTCAAATCTTACACTTTAAAAGATCAAATGTGGAGCCAATTTTTTATTAGACACTAATCCTCAAGTTTCTCCTCCCATTTCTTTTTTTTATTTTCTTTTTCTTTTCTTTTTCTTTTTTTTTCTTTTTTTTTTCTTTTTTGGGCAAGGATTACTATATCTGGATAGGTTTTTAATGGTTTTGAATTTGACTTCTCCTTTCCTAAAGCAAAGTCCTGATATAAGTCTTCTACTTATAAATACAATAATAGTTTTGAAAATTATTTTTAATAAAATAAATTTAAGTATAAAAAATAAAAGTTTAAATTTCTAAATTTTTCAAAAATATAATTTTTCTTACTAAAGATAGTTACACTATATTTAGTATTTTCTACATTAAAAATTCTTTAGTTAAAGTTTTTCTTCAGTACTATAAATTTTAACTAAATTCTCTTACTCATTTCTAAAATCAAAATTTTACTTCCCAAATATAACTTTATATACATAATTATTTTTCAAATAAAAATCAAATTTATTTGAAATACATTTGAGAACAAATAAACTTACAAGTTTCTTTAAAAATTTTCATCGCCTCAAACTTAAATTTTTAATAGAAATAAAACATTTTAGCATCATATATAAAAGCAAAAATGAAAACTAACTATAACATCTTGCAGAAATTTTTATATGCTAAATATGCAAGTACAAAAATTAAAAACTGGAGTAGAAAATTAAATTGATCAAAATTTTAATTCTACTTAATATAAAGAGATTCATTAGACTTCTATGCAGTGGAGTATAACTAAAAAGCAAATAAACACACTGACAAACAAACACAACTGCAATATAAAGAAAAATAGCTGATGGTAAATTGAAAATTTCAAACATGCAGTTTAAGTAACGAGTTAGCTAAATTCTAAATATTTCTAAGATTTCGGAATTAAGTTTAACAAACACTAACTAAATACAACAAAACAACACAATAAACACAATCACTACCGCTAAAATATGCTAACTTTACACAAAAATCCAAATACATCATAGTAGGTGTACTAAGAAAAACATAACAACTAAGACTACAATCTCAACTGCAAACAACAAAGTACAGAATATATGTATCATCAAAAGTTCATAACAATACATAAACATAAAATAACATAAAATAAAAAAAAAAACTACAAATCCAACTAAGCATCACCTTTCTCATCATTATCATCACTACGTCAAGCAGCAGAGGCTCATATGGTGGATATCTAGGGTACTGAGGAAATACTACATCTCAGTTACCTCTATTGATATGCTCCATAGATGTGTTGTACTCCTTCTCATAATCACTTCTTCTTCTCATATAACCATCCATATGCTCAACAAAATGTTCTAAATTGTCATTTTTTGATTAGTATAAATAACATTGTTGAATATTCTTTCCATAAGCTATAAGACTAAGTTGTCAGAACTAGAACTCTGACCTCATGATGTAGAAGCATGTGAAGCAGAGACTTATGAAGTAGAGGCAACAAAACTACTGGAGAATCCACCCTTCCAACCAAAAAGAGAATGATGTGAATAAGTCTTCACATTCACACTGGTAATGGGCTTCAGTGGTTGTAAAATCTCCTCCTAGCTATCATATCTAACATCAGCCTGCTCACATAATGAAAAGATCAAGGATGTGAATCTCAAACCTGCAGTAGTAGCAGTTGCAGTTGAACTGGTAATAACTTCATAAATCAATCATCCAATATCAATTGACTTGGACTGCTGAGTACATTAATTCAAATTTGCTCTCTCTTGAGTCACTTCACTCAAATGATTTGTAAGTGGCAGACGAGCAGAAATAAAATAATGTCATGCCTTTACTATGGCATCCAACTTTGAATTAGAAAAGTTTACCCTTCTTTCATTTGTAATTTTCCATAATCCTCTCCTCTCAGTTAAAAATGATATAATCTTGTCTAGCTCCTCCTCAGTAGGACTATAGTTTGTATAAAAACTTCATAAATCAATCCTACTCAGTAGGACTAAAGTTCATAACAATACATAAACACAAAGTCTAGCTCCTCCTCATTTGTAATTTCACCAATTTAATCTAATTCGATTCAACACTAAATAATACAACATTTTTTACAAACAAAACACTTATATTCATTCACAAATGATTACAAACATTTTTAAATACATAAATTCTCAATCCAAATAGTCTTGGAAGAGAAAATTCCTAACACAAACTTTAAACAAACTTAACACATAAAAATACTTTAAAACACTCTTAACATTAACAAACAACATTAAACACACAAACACTGAACATAAGCATTAAATCACGAACTTAATTCCATTCTCTAGTCGATGGAACAAATTATGGGCTTATCGTCAGTCTCTCCTTCAACATTTGATATGTATATTTGAAAGAATGAACGATGATTAATAACTCTGGTTGAATCTTCTTCAATCCACTTGTTCTTCAGATACCTGCCCTTATCTGCTTCTTCTATAAAACTGGTATGGCTAAACTGCATCTTTAGTTGCCATCCCATATGATCTAGATGTGTGTTAACTCCCATCACTTTTGCTTCATTTGAAGCCACTTTAGCCTCAATCTTAGTGCTCTTCTCTGCTATTCTTTCGATACTAACGGCTAGAAAATTGTTATACATCTCTTGCGCACTTTAACTAATAATTTTTTTTCTCATTACTTCCTCATTCTTCTTCAAATCACTTTCCCAAGAAGACATTTTTCACAACTCTCACTTTATGACTTAAAATATAGAGTAAAATGAAGGTGTAGTGAAATTTCTTTTCATACCCCCTCTATTTATAGGCTCTAAATCCTTCTTAAAACTCCTAGGCATGTCTTAGAACTACTCTTACACATTCAAGCCAACCAATTTGCAGTTAGAACTTCTAGAAACTAAAATTCGCACATGTTTTTTTAATCGTCGCGCTTAAGCGTCGAGTCTTAGCACTTAAGCGCCAGTGCTCAATTTATCACAGGCTAACTTAATGTCCAAACATTCATTCTATATTTCTAAGCCATCTTTTATGGTCTTAAAATTATCAATAACTTAATATATAATCAAAATACTACCAGAATTTTCTAAATCACACACAACAACATAACAATAAAAACAAATACATAGATAACTATGGGGTGCCTCCCACCAGAGCGCTTGGTTTTACGTCATCAGCCTGACGTAACAAGTGCTTATTCTGGTTGACCCAACATCAGAAAATCATTTAATTTATGTTAGTCACCTAAAAAGTAGGGTTTTAGCCTATAAACATTTAATTTGAATATTTTATAAGTCTTAGGATCTTTAATATCCACAGCTCCATAAGGATAAACTTTCATCGCAATAAATGAGTCCATCCACCTGACCTTAAGTTAGCCTGCAATAATCTTAACCTTGCTTTATAAAACAAAACTTGTTGCCCTAGCTGAAAATTCTTAGTCACAATCCTTCGATCATGCCACATCTTCATATTTTCTTTCAAAATCTTAGCACTTTCATAAGATTCATTCTTTATCTCTTCAAGCTCATTTAATTGCAAAAATCTCTTCTCACCAGTATATTTTAAATTATAATTAAATTTCTTAATCGCCCAATATGCTTAATGCTCAAGTTCAATTGGTAAGTGACCCGTTTTCCCAAATATTAGCCTGTATAGGGACATTCCTATAGGAGTTCTGAATGCAATCCTATAAGCCCACAAAGCATAATCAAGCTTAGTTGACCAATCCATTTTAGTTGGATTTACAAAATTTTCCTATATTCTTTTAATTTTACGATTGGATAATTCAGTCAAACCACTTATCTGAGGATGATAAGTAGTAGCAATTTTATGGTTAATATGACATTTCTTTACTAATTTCTTCATTATTACATTTCTGAAATGACTTCCCCCGTCAGTTATGATCACTCTTGACATCCCAAATCTATAAAATATATTTGTTCTTACAAACTTTATAACACTGAGCATCACATCGAGGTAAAACAACAACTTCTATCAATTTGGATACATAATATACTACTAACAATATATATAAATCTCCGAAAGATAGTATAAATGGTCCCACAAAATCTAATCCCCAAACATAAAATATCTCAACTTCTAACACATAATTGAGGGGCATCTCATTTCTCCTAGAAATATTGCCTGCTCGTTGACATCGATAATAAATTTTGATATAAGCATTAACATCACTAAAGATTGTAGGCCAATAAAATCTAGACTGTAAAATTTTGCATGTTATTTTATCAACACCAAAATGTCCCTCAACATCATAATTATGACATTTTGGATAGTTGCATAAGTTTCTTCTAAAGGAACACATCTTCGAATAATAAGATCATTTCCTTGTTTATATAAAAATGGGTCATCCCAAAAATCAGTTTTAACGCAGATAAAAATTTTAACCACATCTTCTGTTGGTATAATATCACTAACAATGAAGTTCACAATTTTTGTATACCATGGAACATACCACTCATTAATATTGAACAATTTTTCATCTAAAAAATGTTCATTAATATCTTTTTCAAAATAGAGTGGTTTTTTTAATTCAAGCCTGGACAATGATCAACAATTTGATTCTCAGCTCCTTTCCTATATACTATTTCAAAGTCAAATTCTTGCAAAAGAAGAATCAATCGTAGCAATCTAAGTTTTGCATCTTTCTTGTTCATTAAATATTTAATAGCAGAATAGTCTGTATGCACAATACATTTAGCTCCAATCAAGTATGATCAAAATTTAACAAAAGCATATGCTACAACTAATAACTCTTTCTCAGTTGTTGTATAATTAATTTGAGTTTCATTAAGAGTTCTACTAACATAATAGATAACTTAGAAAATCTTATCATGCTTTTGTCCTAAAACAGCTCCAATAGCATAATCACTAGCATCACACATTAATTCAAAAGATTTTTCCCAATCTGGTGCAATAATAATTGGTGCAGTGACTAATTTTTATTTTAATAATTCAAAAGCTTTTAGGCACTCATCATCAAAATTAAAAATTACATCTTTTTCAAGTAAATGGCACAATGGCTTAGTAATTTTTGAAAAGTCTTTAATATATCGTCTGTAGAACCCAGCCTGTCATAAAAAACTCCTAATCTCCGTTACACTTGTTGGGTAAGGTAAATCAGTGATCACTTGAATTTTTGTAGGGTATACTTCTATACCATTTTTTGAAATTTGATGTCCCGAAATTATTCCTCTTGCTACCATAAATTGACATTTTTCCCAATTAAGGATTAAATTTGTTTCTTCACAGCACTTAAGAACTTTTGATAGTTGTTCTAGACATGAGTCAAATAAAGTTCCAAACACTGGAAAATCATCCATAAAGCCTTAATTCCTTTCTCAATTAAATCACAAAAAATAGCCATCATACATCTTTGAAAGGTCATGTGCATTACATAAACCAAAGAGCATTCTTCTAAAAGTAAATGTACCATAAGGACTGGTAAAAGTTGTTTTCTCTTGATTCTCAGGAGCTATTTATATTTGGTGATAACCGTTATATCCATCCAGAAAACAAAAGTATTTATGCACTCTCTGATCTAGAAAGGGTAGTAGGAAATTTTCTTTCCTTGTGGCGAGATTTAGTTTTTTATAATTAAAGCATATTCACCATCATGTAACTTATCTTGTTAGTATTAACTCGTTATGTTCATTCAAAGTCACAGTCACTCCTCCTTTCTTGGGAACGTAGTGAATTGGACTAACCCATGCACTCTATGAAATAGGGTAAATAATTCTAGCATCTAACCACTTTAAAATTTTTTTCTTAACAATTTCTTTCATAATAAGATTCAATCTCCTTCGAGGATCAGCCCTGGGTTTGCAGTTCTCTTCCATATGAATTCTATGCATACAAATTGAATGACTGATTCCTTTTATATTAACAATTGTCCATCCAAAGGCTTTCTTATAATTCTTTAAAATTTTCATCAAACTGTATTCTTCTTCAGTAGTTAATTTCAAGGAAATTATAACAGGTAATGTAGAGGAATCACCTAAAAAGACATACTTCAAATGTTCAGGAAGTAACTTCACCCCAATTTCAAGGGGTTTTTCAATCGATGGACAAAAAGATATATCTTTTTCTGTTGTGTCCAAAACTTCAAAACTTTCTCGAACATAACTTGAATCTTCATTATATAAATCTTCATGTTGATCTAATTCCTCTTCTTGCTTGTGTTCCAACTCTTTCATCTCAAATTTATCTTTATAAGTTGTTTTAAAATGACATTCACTTAAATATCTTATCACATCCATTCTATAACATTTATCATCTTTACCTTTTTTAGGGTATTTCATTGATTTAGAAAAATTAAATATAACTGTTTGATCATTGACACACATAGTTAATTCTCATTTCTGCACATCTATCATTGTTCTTCCAGTGGCTAGGAAATGTCTTACCAAAATGATAGGTATTTCTTTATCATCCTCCATATCTAGCACAATGAAATCAATGGGAAAGATAAATTGATACACTTTCATAATTACATATTCTATAACTCTTTTAGGATAAGTTATTGATCCATCTGCTAACTACAGAGTTACCGTAGTAGGGGTTATTTCTCCTAATCTCAATCTTTTAAATATTGATAATGACATAAGGTTAATGCTTACTCTTAAATCACATAAAGCTTTCCCATAAATTTGTCTCTTATTGCACATGGAATTGTAAAGCTACCAGAATCTTTAAGTTTTTTAGAAAGTTTCTTCTGAATTGTAGCACTGCACTCCTCACTAAGTGCAATAGTCACATTATCTTCAAACTTCATTTTTTTGTTAATAATATCCTTCATAAACTTCACATAGCTTAGCATTTGTTCTAAGGATTCATGTTAATTGTAAGCTTCTTAAAAATTTTCAAAAATTTTGAAAATTGCTTATCCAACCTTTGTTGTTGAAGCCTTTAAGGAAATAGAGATGGTGGTTTTTCCAAATCAACTTTAAATAGAGAAATAAGTCTTTTTAAACCTTTCGGAGTGTCCTCTTTTGGTTCTTCAATCTCTTCTCTCTCTACTTCAGTCTCTTTTTGAACTCTACCTTCCAATTCTCTTTCACTTCTAAGTTGAACGACTTTTACTTGCTCTTTATTCTAGAATTTTAGATTTATTTCTGTATTACTAGAAAGTGTTCATTGGGATCTATTACTTAATGAATTTGTTATTTATCCAAGTTGATTCTCAATATTTCTAATTGTAGCTCCTTAACATTGTAGCTGATTTCCCAATTGTAACACCACTTCTTCTATAGACAACTTCTTCTCCTTAAATTGTGAATTACTGTTAAAAACTGGAGAATAAGTTGGTCTATAATTACTATTCCCTTGATTGTTCCAGTTTCCCAATGGGTTTACTTGATTGTTCCCCCATTGCTGATTGTTACCATCCATAGTATTATTCCAATTAAAGTTGGGATGGTTCTTCCAACTTGCGCTATAATAATTTGAATATGGGTTATTATGCTTGTTATTTATGACATTTAAAATTTCTAATAATGCTTGAGAATCTACCATTTGGCATAATGAATTCTCTTTAATCATGTAAATTGGTTGAGAAAAATTCATTCCTAAATGATCTAACTTCTTTGAAATTGCAGTAACTTGATTTGCTAACATGGCAAAAGCATAAGTTTCATGAATGTTGACTACTTTCTTAAGCTTTACTCTCTCTGAAGGTCATTGAAAATTATTGGTAGCCATCTCTTATATTAAAGCATAAGCGTCGTTAAATGGTTTTGATATCAATGAACCACGAACAGCGACATCAATAATATATCTAAGAGATACAACTAATCTATTGTAAAATGTTTGAATTATTAACCAATCTCGTATAGCATGGTGTGGACACTTTCTTAAAAGTTTTTTAAATCATTCCCGTGCCTCATAAATAGATTCCCCTTCAAACTGACTAAAATATCTAATATCATTTCTAAGTTTTGCAGTTTTTTATGGTAAAAAATATTTAAGAAGGAATTTCTGTGCTAAATCACTCCAAGTTTTGATAGATCCAGGTGATAATGAATGTAACCATATCTTAATCTTATCCCTCAGTGAAAAAAGAAATAATCTAAGTCTTATATACCATCATATTTAAATGTAGCACATAATTCAAGAAAATTAGCAAGATGTAAATTTAGATCTTCAATTGATGCTTCCCCAAACTGATTATTTTATACCATTTGGATAATAACAGGTTTAAGCTCAAATGAATTAGCCATTACAATGGGTTTTTGAATACTACAGTGAATTTCATCCACCATAGAGTTTGCATAATCTCTCAATAGTCTAAAATCTTCATCATCTTGATTATTTTGATTTGTCATTTCTTAAAATTTTCCAGTAATTTTGATTTTTTAAAATTTTCTAATAGTTATTTATAATTCAGAATCGTAAGACACAAGTCCTACGAAACCTGAACTACGCACACATTGTATAAAACACAATAAAATAAAATAAAGCAAATAATAAAACACACAAACAAAAACTTTATATAAAAACAACAGTACAATATTCTTAAAATAAATCTTAAAATTTAAATAATACTTACTAAAAAAATTGTTATCCATAAACTTTTTTTTTAAAATTTTTGCAAATTACTAATAATTATTTTCCTTCCTTCCCCGGCAAAGGTGCCAAAATTTTGATCCCGATTTTTTATATATATAGAAGTAAAATGCGATGTATGCTTTTAATTTTCTTATTGGATGTTCTTAATTTGCAATGACTGCAAAAAACTTGATCCAAAACAAAGGCTAGGTAAATTTTTCACTATGAAGCAAATAAGAATACAGTTATAATATTTCAATATGAGATACTACACAAGTATATGTATCGTTATCACATAATATAAAACTTTTCTGATTAAATCTTGAATATCGAACTCACGGGAATGATTAGTTTTAGATGACAAAATACTTAACAGTTTATATTCTTACTCAAACTTAAGATGCTAAATTAGGAATGCAAGTTTGATTTTTTTTGTAATTTTTGTTTAATTTAAAATAAAATAAGCAACTAATTAACTTAACTAAAATGCTTGCAAGATGAATGCAATATAAGTAAAATATATTTTTCCTTATCATGAATCAGTGATAAATATATAAATTTAGTTGTGGAAGTATACTAAATGTGTTGTGCCAAATATGAGCAATAATATTATTTACCCTTACTAGAGATGTTATAAATAACATTGATTAATTTATAGTTTGAATAGTCTTGAAGACCGACTTAGCAGGAAAGATACTAGCTCTCACTCTAGAGTTCTATCTTCTCCCTCCATCTGGGGGCTAACATCTCGTATCAAAACCTAAAACTATAAATCAAATTGGGGGCTTTAGCCTGCACTCTAAAGTCCTCTAATTCTACACCATTTAAAAAATATTTCTATATTTATTTGCACTCAACCCCATGAGTTACATTCTCATTCATGAAATCAATATGCGATTCTAACCATTTGTTGACTGAGACAATACCATCTCAGATCTTACATGTTCTCACAACATATATTAACATCTTAGTTGACCAAATCAAGAAGTAAATGAAGTGCAAAGTCTTGAATCATCATAACTTCTTCCAACATTTAAGTCTAATACTTCACACAACTTCCTTTAAACATTTAATCACTTATCATTTTAAGGAAAAAATATAAAATAAGTACTCAGAATTTATGGAGAAAATACAACCACACAAAAGTTTAAAAATAGAAATCATGTGCGCAAACAAGAAATCTAAATTAAAAACCAAGTGTAGTCACAAATGTAAACACTTATCTCAATTTATCTTCACAAATGTCTTGAAGTTCCTTTGAATTCGCATCCTTCTCTCACAATACAAACTAACACTCAAAATAAAATAAAATAAAATAAGTGGGGCGGCGACGGCGTATATGTGAACTTTTGGTGGGTGGTTGCTGACATTCTCTCCTGGAAAATCTGAGTCTTTTCTTATAAAAATCCAATGGGTGCCTTGGTGTCTCTTCAAGAAGGTGTCTCCATTCAATGAACCTTTTAGAAGTTGTCTCCTCATAAGCCAATTTTCTTCAAATAACTAACTTTGGCGCGTAAGCTTGGGGTACCTGGCGCTTAAGAGCCTCTGGTGCTTAGACACGGATCTGGGCGCTTAACCGCCCCAGTTCATTTTGCATATTTCTTCATTTTTTTTTTCAAATTTGACCATTTTTCACTCCTTTTAGCATTTTCCATCCATTTGATTGTACCTATAAGAAAAAAAAACTTTCATTAAAGCGTAATATCTCAAAAATATGTATAAAAATGTGTATAAAAATATTGTATATTTTATGTGTATCACTGTGCAAACCAGAAAAAGATTTCATAAAACGGTTGACACTATTAAAAATAGATAGAGTATAACATAGCTCAATACAAAAAAATAATAAAACGACAAAACCAAGTGAGTATCCAATTATCAGAAAACCAAACAAACATAAATACAAATATAAAAAAGACAACTAAAAAACAATCACCATAATCAAAGGCTATAACAAACATAAAAAACAAAACCATCTGCACAAGCAACAAAATCAAAACATCTTACCAAACAACAACATCAACCAATACTACCAACTAGACAAAAAACTAAATCAAAACAAATACAACCAAAACTGAAACACAAAAAATCAACAATTGAAAGGGCATTCATAAAGAAAGCTCAATCAAACTCAAATTCACAACCTAACAACATCCTTTGGGATTCAAAGGAAATCCTACCAGAAAGAAATACTCCCCCCATTTTCTTGGACAACTAAATAACAAAATAATCAAAAGAATAATATACACTGCAACATTATTAATATATGACAAAAAGAATATTCATAGAAAATCCCAATTATAATCTTAAGATTACATTAAATAGTTGAAAAATAATTCCATCAAACTTTAATGCAACACAACAAAATAGCTGAGCACCAATGGTTAACACTCTAGGTATAATCCTATATATCACAAGTAAACTATAATCTGTCAAAAGAAAAAAAAAGGGAGTAGCACTCCATTATTAGAAAAATATCCGAAAGAAACAATCAAAACAATGGACAATAAAAATATTGAAACAAGCCATACAATTATTAAATTATATTTTTTTGTTATTTTTAATCATAATAAATGCAAACATGATTTGCAAGTCAATAAAAACTTTTGATAATACTATAGCCTATAGGAAAAAAATTATTCAACATCCGTTCATTTAAAAGTTCTAAAGAGTACATTTTCTTTTAATAAAAAAAGCTATTAGAGGAGTAAAACTTATAACTTTTTCTTAGCGACTTCAGGTCCGTTTGGGCGGCTTATTTGATGCAGCGACGTTTTGAAAACACACATAATTTGTTTGGGTAAATTGTGTTTTGACTAGGGGTGTAAACGAGCCGAACACGAGCGAGCCTGGCTCGTGTTCGGCTCGTTTATATTTCGAGCTCAAAAGTGTGTTCGTGTTCGACTCGTTTGCTTAACGGGCCGAACACGAGCTGTTCACGAACAAAGAGTTCTTTTAACAACTCTAATCATGTAGCCATAAGACAATAAAAATTTGAGCAAGATTTAAAAAATTATTATTTATATTAAAACATCATTTGAATCTTTTTTAATAATTTTTATTCTATTTTTTTTAATCAATATTTTAATTGATTATAAATCTTTGTAGTCTTATAGTCAATTAAATACTACTTTATATATATATATACATGTATTTATAAACTTGATAAGTATTATTTCGAGCCACAATGAGCCGAACACGAACGAATACATCTTAGTTCGTGTTCGGCTCCTTAACTTATCAAACGAAATTAACGAGCCGAACACGAGCTTCTTAACGAGCAGAACACGAGTTGTTCGCGAACAACGCGCCGTTTGGACAGCCCTAATTTTGATAATTTATGTGTTTTCAAAATGTTAAAAATAACATTTTCATATTGCTACTTTATAGATGTGGTGGCAGACTTTTCCAAGAAAAATAAAATTTATCCAAGATTATTTTTAATAACTTCATGAGCAGATTATTTGCAGGTTTGTAATCTACTGTCCTCATTTCGACGCTTCGTAAGATCTATCATAGGCGAGGCGGAAGCGAAGCAAACCCTCGACACTCTCTCCCGGATCCGTCTAATTCTCGCAGCTTCTTCATCGGGCGGCTATTTTCATTACAGCCACAAAAATGTCGGGTGGCTTCTTTCGTGTAAATCTCTTTATCCCTAAACCCTACTCTACCAGTCCGATTTTTTTGGCTTTCCTTTGTTCACACCATTCTATTTCTCTCATGGTTTTATTCAATTAGGAGTTATAGGAAGGATGGGTTAGGGTTGCATTGATTCAGGCTTGTTCTTTTCAGGGGACGTCGGCGGATCAGGATACTCGGTTCTCCAACAAGCAGGCGAAGCTTCTTAAGTCTCAGAAATTCGCGCCGGAGCTTGATCACTTGGTCGGTATTTGTTATTTGATTGTTTTTTTTTCTTTTATTATTTACGTGGTAGGGGTTTGGGAGCTAGGTGAATTAAAAGCTGACTTGCGGTGGTTGTTTTTTTTTAGGCGGATCCTGAGTTTTGCAGTTTTATTTTGGTAGCTTTGTCTTTAATATCAGGTTTTTGATTTTAGCAGAGAAATGCAAACGAGAAGCTCGCTTCTCTTCTTCTTTCAAATGGTGAATGCTAAAATGTCAAGAGCTAAATGTTTAGGTTGATATGACGAAGGTGAAGATGGACGTTATCAGGCCTTGGATCGCGACTAGGGCGACTGAGCTGCTTGGGTTTGAGGACGAAGTCCTCATCAACTTCGTTTATGGCCTCCTGGATGGGAAGGCAAGTTGTTTACATTGTGCTATTAAGAGGTTTTGCATGTTTTTTTGAGATCGCACCACTTTTTGTATATATTTGTATATATAAAAAACGTGTTTTCAACAGGTGATTGATGGTAAGAAGATTCAAATCCAGCTGACTGGATTCATGGAAAAGAATACCGGCAAGTTTATGAAGGAGCTCTGGACTCTTTTGCTTAGTGCCCAGAACAATGTCAGTGGTGTTCCCCAGCAGTTCTTAGATGCCAAGGAAGAGGAACAAAGGAAGAAGAAGGTATCTCTACATTTTATTTTATTGAAAGTATTCATATTAAGTTGAACTTTTTCTCTCTCTCGGACGCACACATGCACACACATAAACACATACGTGGAATCTGCTGTTGCAGGAGGAGAATGATAGGGTTTCTCAAGAAATCCAAAAAAGAAAAGAGAGAGCTGGTAGAGAGCTTGAAAGAGAGAAGCTTGCGAGGATGGTATGCAAATAAATCAGACTATGAATTTTTATTCCTTTTTTCCCTTTAGTTGGAAAGTTTGTGCGCACGAGTAGCTTTTTTTAATTAGTTCATTTCATGCTGTTCAGCTAGCTTCTCGAGTTATTTGGGTTCATACTCTTCTTTACCTCAAACTACTGTAGGAAGAGGAGGGCAGCGACTCAAAGTCCCATAAAAGCATTCCAGGCTTGGTTTCAGGACCATGGCCATCTAGCGGTCTACCTGAAGAAGAGAGAAAAGAGGACGGGATTTATAGTCATAAAACAAGGAATGGGTTAGTATTTAAATGCTTATTTTACTTCAATGCTATACTTTTATGGGGCATTTTCATACGTACCACTACATTCTTATGAAGTTACATAAATAACACCTAGATTTTAATTTTTTTGTAGATTTTAAATTTTACATTTATACCACCCAAATATTTCATATGACATAAAAAATACCATCAATTTCATTTTTGAAAAAGTGAAATGCACATTTTCATACATAGGTAAGTTGATATGTAAAAATTGAAGTTTAGGTGCTAGATATGTAAATGCATAGGAATTGACTGTTATGCATGTAAATCTTTTTTTTATTTATTGAAAGCATGCACCTGTACTATAGTCTATGCTTCTATTAAACTTTAATTGAAGTTGAGAACCTAATATGTTCTTCATACATCGCCAAACTCTAGGAATGTGTTATCGAATGCATTGTCCTATGCTGTATGGTTTCTATTTTCACATCAAACTTACTGTTTTTTTGGTAAAGTTCAATATATATTGATGAACTGGAATATTATTTACAGACTGCCAAACTCTAGGAATATGCTCATCATTTTTATTGATTTGTTTTTATTTTTTGAAATGCTTGTGACTTTGGTAAACCACTTTTCTTTAGGCATGGTTTCCTTCATTCACGCATTTTTATTATATGTTATTGTTTGGCTTCATCCAACAAATTAAATATCTTTTCTGCAGGCACTCTATTTCTCCATACGAGAATGACCCTTCCCCTCCATCTCGACGGTGATTTTCTATTCACCATATAGATTCAAATCCTTATTTTGATTTTTTGTTTGAACTTTTTTTTTCATTGTCTTTGCAGAAGCTCACCTTCAGAAGCTAGGTCAAGCAGCAGGTCAATTGTTACCCTTTTTTTCACTTGGTTTCTATTATATAGACAGGAGTTTTTTAAAGTATGCCGAATTGCCGATGTAAATTGTTGCATTAGTAATTTAAGTTTATATAATAATTTTATTTTTAAAGGATAGTTTCTCTATCTATGAAACACAATGGACACTTGTAAGATCTTTCTTGTTTAGCATTCATCATTAGTTTTTACTTCACAACTGTCTGAGTTCCACATCAATTTACATCCTAGTAGTCCAGACTGGCTACTGGTAGATTTCTGTAACGCACCTATGAATGTTTGATAAGTTATATTTGCTTTTTTCTCGGTTTCATTGATTTATTACATTTTGTGTATGCATTTGCTGTTGTCTTATATTTTTCTTGAATTACCTGAATAAAATATTTTTAAATATTTGTGCATACTTTTTGTGTTAATTAAATCTTCTTACCAGTATGATTGTTAATTTTTATAAGTAGAAGGTGTGAGTAAACGAATTTAGTTGTTAAAACTCATAGATTTATTAAGAAGGAGGACTCCCTGTCTCCTTTATCTCCATATGTTTATTGTGTTAGTTTAATCATTTTATGCATAGGGTCCATAATTATTAGAAGCAGAAGGTGAGAGTCAACCCGATTTCTTTCATTATCTTCGCTACATCAAAAGGAAAGAGGGCGCCCAGTCAGTTTAATACCTGAAAACACAGTTGATGAATTATTTTTTTGATTACCAATTGAAGAATGTCTATCTTTGGCAACTAGATTTTTATCAGGATCATAGTTATTAGCTTGCAAAATAAATGCAGAAGTTCTATTAGCTGTTTTGAACAGAAGATATTTATGTTTACTTGATATATTCAGAGTGGAAACAGCATCTGAATAGAACATTAAAGTGAGATGTGTTTTAATCTAAAATGCTTGGTATCAGTTTAGTTTTGCAATAGTTAAATGAGAGAATTTTATATTTGTTATAATTTCTCCATTTCAATTTCTTTTTTGTTGTGTATGAGGCGGACAATGAAAAAAGTGAAAACATTTTTTTTTAATTTATATTTTTTGTATGAGCACTTTTCTTTGTTTATTGATTATTTGTTGTATCTAAGTGGTTAAATAGTTTATCTTTTATGCTCAAATCTCATTTATAACCTTTATTAGGGAAAGACATAAATCAAGGAGTGCTTCTGTGTATTCCGAGTCTCCAAGGCATTCAATTTCTCCCAAGAGGCGAAACCTCACGCCTGTTAAACGGTCTACCACTCCTATCAGGCATTATAGGTCTCCACATCGACATCCAACTTCTCGATCCCCTCCTAGAAGAACACCTCATTCTCGATCTCCTGCTAGAAGAAGATCACCTCATTCTCGGCGAAGATCAATTTCACCTTCACGGGATAGATATTCTTCCTCTCATTTTTATGGATCCCATGTACGGAGAAAATCTCCATATATGCATCGTAGATCTCCTTCCCCATCACACAGGTCTCCGTCTCCTGTGCGTCGCAGATCCCCTCCATTACGTCGAAGATCCCCTTCGCCAGTGTACCGAAGGTCCCGTTCTCCACCACGCCGCAGATCACCAACATATCACCGAAGGAGATCTCCATCTCCGTTTCGTCATCGGTCTCCTTTTCGGCGTCGGTCCCCTTCTCCAGCAAGAAACGAGTCTAGATCTCCTATCAGGAGATCACCCCTTACTTTATCTTCCAAATACAGGAAACCGTCACCGCCTCGATCACCTGTGAGGCGGGTTGTTGATTCTTATAATTCCCCAAGGCAGAGGAACAGGTGTTAACTTAAAATTTTATTGTTTCCTTTTCTACTTGATGCGTTGGCAAGTGCGCCTTAGCGATTCTTTCCACTTTTTAATGTTCAGGAGTCCTATTCCACATAGAAGTGAGAGCCCATTGAATCATAGGGACTTGAATAAAGTTCATAACAACCTTACTGACAGGGATAAATCTCGAAGGCCATGTGATGAAAGGTCACACTTTCTTCCTTTTCATCTGTTCATTCTCTTCTATTTTTTGGAACATATTTTGGTCATAATTTAATCCCATTTTTCATGTATCTTTCAGGATACAGAGGAGGTTGTCAACTCATCATAACTTAGTGAAAGAGTCAGACAATTATGTTGGTTCAGGTATGACTTCTGTTTTGTTTTGATATTTGTAGACGCAAGATTATATTTTTGAACATTTTCTTAATAGGCACGTGCACACTCAAAGAACAGTTCTTATTTTCTTAGAATGTATTTCTTATTACACTTTGCTGGTTGCCAGATAAATCTCCCAAGCATTCTAAGTTTCAGGCAGGGAAGAATATAAGTTCACAAAAAAAAAGCCGGTATGCTTATATAATTTTAAAATGTATTTTTAATCCACCTTTTTTTTTTGATAATGTGATGGTCAATGTTGTTTACATTGGACTGATATGAATTTTTTTTTGATAATTTGATGTTGAAAGGTCTTTAAGTCCATCAAGAAGTCCAGTTGTGCTGAGAGCTGGGAGTGTATCTCGTCATGGAAGTTCTGAAACAAGCAGGGAAGAAGAAAAAATCCCTCATTCAAGGTTGCACTCTTTATCTGCTGTATTTTGTTCTTATGAAAGCTAGGGGTGCAAATACAATGTATTTGACGATGCTATGCTGGATAATTATAAGCCGTCTATGCTTTGAAAATGCAGGGATGTTGTGCATCATAAAGATAATATTTCACGCAAGCAAAGCACATATTCACCTATTGACATTGAGAATTCGTACGGGAATGACCACATTATGGATGTGCTAGCCCCATGCGGATTGGTTATTGCTGAAATCCCAGCTACACGCCATATACTGAAATCAGAGATCAAACAGAAGTATGTTGAGCACATATTAACCAGTACTTTATCTCTCAATTTGTTGCTCTTTCAATACGACTTTTCAGTTTTCTCATCTGGAGATAATATAGTTACGGATAAATCCATGCTTCACACCATCCAATCTTATGAGAACGAGTTTACAAAGTAGCTTAATAAAAAAAGTGATTTAAATTTGTTTTGTTCAAATACCCAACAACCATTTTGCTAGGTTAGAACAATGATTAATTCGATTTCTCTGATTTTTCTCCCTGAACTTAACACCCAGATTTTTTTTTCCTGATTTCCAAGTTTTCTGTAATTTTCTCAATTCATCATGTCGGAAACCTTGCATACTAAACACATTAAACCTGATGTTCATGAATAGTCTGTTCTAGCAAAATTATTTTGCATTCACAGCTTTACATGAAAACATTGTCGATTACCAATATATTAGGGGCTTTTGGTTGCCAGTGTTAGCATTAAAGAGTAAACCAGTTATAGGAATCCTAAAATTTCATATTTTTGGTTGTAGAAAAAACAAACTTACAATACCTTGTCGATGGATTTTGAACTCACCCCATAATTCGTTTCAGTGTATTTGTAATTAGGTTTGAGTGAATTACATGTGCAACTTGTGACAAGAAACATTCAAGGCCTTCTTGCAATGCCTTCGAGACACTAGATATCACCACACCACCACCATCAACACTCATTGCACGTTGCATTGCACCTGTGACACTACCCATTAGTTTAACAACAATTACTTACTCCGCATCACATCACACCATATCCCATCAGATGACTCCTATTATATTTTGCACATATGGCTCTTGTTGTCATCACGATGCTTTGGGACGCCTTCTTACAATAGTTCCAAATTTGACCTCCCTGTGACTTATCTCATGCGATGCGATGGTTTGTTATTCATTGCAACGACACTGGGATGTTGTGCCGCTTGCCTAGAGGTTTGTTTGTTTTTATATATTTATTTTAAATTTATATTCATTTTACTTCAAATCAAATTTAACAAATTGCCTCTTAATTTTTTTTTTTACAATCCATCAAACAATTCTAAATATTTCAAATAGATTATATTTACTTTACATTGTATTTAAAGTACTTATGATATCTAAATACTCACAATTAAATTGCTCCTAAAAGAGTAACCTCAAAATAAATGATGACATGGTGTATATTCGTAATATATACCCAGGAATATTCTTGATTTATGCTGTCAAACACTACAAGCTTTCAATAAACATAAAAAATAATGCAGTTACACTCCATGCATGGGTCTGATTCTGTTCTTAGTGGTCTAAATTGGTGGATTTTGTGGAAAACTAGTTTTATTTGCCATCTTGTTGACTAGGGTATTTATGTTTCATTGGTTAAGCATCCTACTAATTATCTTTCCTATATGCCCAGGTTTGCATGTATTGTACTTGTAATCCAAATGGCCACAAGCTAGAATTTCTTTTAGTGTACTGGATGATTAGAGTATGTGACTATATCCATTTGTCGCTTTAAATTATGGTTTTTATGTGTATACCACACTCGATTATTACAAGTCTTCTATGGAAGAGGGAACTTAAATTACCGAAGTGTACGGACTTCGTGCTTTGTCAATTTGCATAATTACTGGAGCAAATTTTGAATGCATTGCTTGGGAGTGATTTATTATCAGCATATTTCCAGTAACTTCTTTTGCGTATTTGCTTTGTCTCCGGAGCATTGTGAAACGCAAAACATTAGCCTAACTTTCAGAACAAGCTAAAGTGATGGCTTCATTGAGATTTACTCAAGAATTACAGTATTGAAAGCCTTTCAAACGGATGCTCAGCTTTCCAGCTCAAAGCTACACTTAATGTATAACCATAGTGCATTGATTTCTTAGGGTCTCAACTTTTCTACTGCACATGTAATGTAAGAATCTAACAAATTTAGCAACAAATGTCAAAATTCAATGGAAATGAACCATCAACCTTAATCAATTATTGGCTGCCTAGGTTGAAATTAAAAATACATTATAAATCTACCTCGATAAAAAAATAGAAATCAACTCTAATAAAAATCAGATGACCTTGTACTAAAATGGCATCTAGAAATTATTCATTAACCGCTCAAATACTTTAAATTCATGCACTTGTTGAAAATCAAACTATCAAACAATGATAAATGTAGGTAAAGAAAATAATAGAAGAGACTTCACTAGAAAAGGCAAATGTTGAGTCTGTATTTTTTAATTTGAGTTTTGGGGATGCTTATAAATGTTTAATGTGTGGTACCGTTGCGTTGGCTTGTTTGTTGATGATACATTGCTAATTGGTGAGATATACATAAAGTGAAAAATTATAATAATGGTGATACTGTTCATGAAGGAAAAAAATTATAATTAGCCGAACAAATTGAATACATGGTATGCATTTTTTGTAGGTGTATTTTTAGCATTGATCAGTCACTTTTATGAGAAGATAATATAATACTTAGGTGTGATGGGTATAAGTATTTTTTTTTTTTAATGGATGAATGGAGATATAGGTGGTAATGCAATGTTTAGATTTAAGGTTAGATTGCCAAAATATAGAATTAATTTTGTGACATTTTTTTATGAAATAATGTCTTGGTAAAAGTTAATTTTGATAAATTTATTGCTAGGTTGTTGTATGGATTTGAATACTGACAAGTTAAAGTGTTATTGATGTCTAATTTGAGAATTGAGCAAATTTGAGTATTAAGGGTTTGTTTGGCGCAGCTGCAGCTTCACAGCTTTTCAGCTGCAGCTTATGTGAAGGGCAGCGGAAGTAATTCAGGGTTAAACACATCGTAGGAAACGCTAACTGCAGGGATTATACCGCGGGCCAAATTAGGCCAAAATTTGAAACCACGTTTTTTAAAAAACTGGTCGAACGTGCGAAACAAATACTACATCGGAGTTTTCAAAAACACCACTGCAGTTTTAAGCTGTCCCAAACGGGCCTTAAGTGTGTATATGGCAAATTAGGAAAATTAAGTTAAAGGGAAATTATTTTAGAGAGTTTTTTTGGAGTTATTGAAAGTTAGGTAATTGAAAATAGATATGGTGTTTTGGACCAATCTTTTAAAAACTAGACCAGAGTGACTGCGAATTGGGTCTAGGGCCGGTTCCAGTTCAACTTAAAGTCGTATCCTACATCGAGTCGTTCAAAACATGAGCAAACTGACGATTCATTGCTGAAACGAAGGTTTGAGACTGGTTTCCTGTCCAATTTTATGCCCCCTGCTCCGTTATTTGCGTCCAACTTCTGACGCTGTGTGTCAGAAGTAGGTGCAGGCGTGCAACTATAATAACATATTAATATAAGCCTGTAAGGATATTAATTATCCCTTCTTGTTGCCCAGAATATGGGCATAGAGTTAGCCTCTCCAAAATATTCCACTTTTAAAAGTGGCTTGATCAAATTTAACAAAATCAATTGGAGAGATGATTTCACTAGGTTATATTATTCATTGCAACAAAATATTTAAGGCATCAATTATGTTATTATTACTTAATTTATGTTATTTTTAAGTAAATTTATGATTTATTATGACTCTCGGGGTTCAACCCCGATTCTGACTTTGAATCTTAAACTTCTTCCTTTATCGGTTCAATGTCGGGTTTTCAAAACCTTGGTTTGGACATATAAAATTTTGTGTATTAGGTGCGACCATTATAAACATTATATTAATGTTAGAGGATTATGCAGAAGAGTGGATAGTCCCTGTGGTAGAACCTCCTTTAAAATCGGGATAAATTATTTCAACCCCCCACCCCCCTCCCTTTCCCTCTATATTTTCAACCCCCTCGCGAAATGTTAGTTTCACCACTGGGTTGACACATGGTTGGATGGATAGCTGTCAAAATAATTTGAGTATAATAGGTTTAACATTGTTCAATAAGAAAAAATGGAACAAAAATTTAAGGCGGACCCCCAATTAATTGGAACGAGCATAATAATAATGATGACAACTTTCCAACTTATAAAAATATTTAAATTTTTAAATTTTCATGTTTAATCTTCTTTAATTAATTGGACAATTAGTTTATGTAACCAATGAAGAGTATTATTTTTTAGGTTTTTTTTTTCCATACCAACCAATTAGTCCATTAATTTTATTTTAAAGAATTAATTTTTTGGCAAATCTACCTTACACATTTGAAATTAATTTGTTGAGAGACTGGATGCTGATTTATATTTGTCAATGATAGATAATGCATCATAATGGAAAGCTTCTGTGGAGCCATCACATGTAGCATATGGTGTAGCATGCACTTTGTTAAATTTAGCTCAAAATATTAAAATAATTATGCATGAATGTTATGTTCTGAAAGACAATTTGATTGAAAAATAAACTTTCATGTTAGTGAAAAGAAAATTATAAATAATCGATTTCTTTGTATATTGTTAAAGATTGATGCTTAGGCTCAAGCTCTCAAACACTCAAAATTAAAATTATTACAATCTTTGCTTGCGAGTCTCATGTTTGAAAAAAATATATATCATTATCTAATATCTTAATTGTCTTTATCATTCATTATCGTCATATTCATTTGCAATGCTCGAGTGTTAGATGTTTAGCTCAAGCATTCAAACGTTCAAAATTCAAAACATTAAAATCATTGTTTGAAGTCTCATGTTAAAAAAAAAAAAAGGTAAAATTAATCATCTTGAGAATTATTGTCATATGCTAACATATCTCCTTCGCCATTATAATCATTATCCAATAAATCATAATTGTCTTTATCATTCATTATTTTTATATTCTTTTGCAAGGGTATCAAGCCTGGTTGATATTTTTTCTCTTTTTTCTTTAGATTATTTTCTAATATTAAAGTTACCTTCATAAAAAATCATTAGCTTTTGCAACAATTCTCCAATATATAATACAAAAGAAATTAAGAAAAATTAAATAACCTCAATTTTAATTTTATGCAATATATAATATAAATCCAAATAAACGCCTATCAAATATGATTGGAGAGAGTTGTCTTTTTACTCACATTAAACGTCAGCCATCTGTTGATCCGGTTAGGAGAGTAGATCTTTTAGATTTGACTTATGTTAAGAAAGGTAGAGGTAGACCTAAAAAGGCTTGGACTTGTTGTATAACAATGATCTTAACTTACTAGAATTAAATGAAAATATGACACTCAATTGGAAACAATGGAGAAAAAGGATTCATGCAGTCAACTCTGCTTAGTGGGATAAAAGCTTGTCTTCGTTGTCGTCGTTGTATAATATAAATCAAAATAAAATGTAAGGGGTTGCACAAATATTGTCCATCTATACCACATATATTGCACTACTTTTATAGCCCCCACCTTGCCGCACAGAGTTTTGGGGGGTGCCTCACCACTCCATGTGCATTAACATGGGCTGTTGTGCATTATTGACATGTATGATTCATTTTTGTTGGTCATATTTTGAAAACTAAGAATATGGGCTTCACAACTACACTAAGAGAACTTAATGTAACATACAATTTAATAGAGAAATAATCCATTGATAGTCACAATTGAATGTTGGCATTGCTTAAATGTCGTCTTTATTGCTGGCTCATTTTGAAATAAAATATATAAGATGATGGTTAATACTTCCTTTGGGGCAGCCTTAGATAAACTTGTAGGCTATGAACACTTCTGTAAGTCACATAAGAGATAAATAAATATTGATTGTGATATGTGAGACATGATAAGTCCTCTGTGCATGACCTAGAAGTGGCTCTTTTAAAATTGTGGTCTTGCATACTAATTTGTAAGAAAACTGCTGCAATTATGTTTTCGTGCTGACCAATTTTGCGTGGTTCTTCATCTTAATATTTTTAATTATATGCAATTATGGAATGGAATAACTAGAATTAAATATTAAACACCAACAAAAATATGTAAGAGGACTTGAGTAAAAGTTCTAAATTATGCAGTCCAAATGGTTTCTAAAGAAATAAGAAAAAAGTATACTGACATTAGCTCTTACAAAGACTAGAGTAAAGATCAAAAAACACGCGAAGGCTTGAGCAATAGACCATGCACGTGCAATCTATGCATAATAATTTTTAATGAAGTAATGGAGCTAATGCCCCTTCACTCAGCAATCATTACGATGAAAACTCCTCTTTTTTAAGGGATCTTCAAGCAGCGTGGTGTGGTGTAAATATTGTCACGTGTTCAAGTATTTTTGACGTTTGATCAAGTACATGATGGTAATGGAAAGCAATGGTTGTGTGATTATTGGTTTGGATTTAGTTGACATAGTTGATATTTATGCATGTATGAGCTATTTGTGAAGTATAAGTTTTGAATATCTTTCCACTTTTCTTTTTCTTTCCACCCACAGCATATAATGATGAATGGTATTTGAAGTGGATGCTTTTGTTATGGTCATTTGTATTGTCAATTGTTCTTTTAAAGGGTCATTTGAACTTTTTCTTGGGTTATCCAAATATCTTCAGGTAGTACTTAGTTGGATGTTCAAGCATTTTTGGTTTGATTTATACCATGATACCTAAAATTTTTCCTTTTCTAGCTAGAACATCCTACTATGTTCATAATATATTTTAAAAGGCTTTAATTATGAAGTCAATGTTAAACAAGTTGTAAGAGCATTGCTTATTTCCATATTTTCTTTGCGCCAATCTTCAAATACATCAATTGTCTTTTTTCTGGATCCCAACTCAATCCGATTGACCCTTCAACCTTTCCATAACTTCCACTCTTTAGTAGGTCATTCTTGTTCTTTAGTTATGATCATAATCTTATCTTGTTCCTTTTTTAAATTTCTTATTAAAATTTAACAACACTCTTTGCTGTAATGGGTTGTTTAATTGTATTTCCTTGAGCGGAAATAACAAAATAAGTTATTTTACTTCTCACTGCTATGTGGCAGATGCTTGGATCCCCTTACCCTTTCATTGGTTTTCTCATGTAAGTGCCTGCTTGTTGTATAAATGCATGATCCATGTTTGAGCAAGAAAGAAAAACAGTTATATATGATAAGTTTCAATAAATAGAAAATAAAATGTTCTTTTTTAGATGAATTGTTACCAAAGACATTGTGTAATTAGATTTAATATTACGAGAAATTTGTGAACACTCAAAAACTAATTGTACTTTCAACACAACAAAAAACACAGTAAAGATAACAAGAGGGTGGCGACTGCAGGAAGGAAGGTTCCATAACCATCAAGCTAAAAAGGATTTACTGTGCAGGACAATGACTAAAGTACAAGGTAATTTGAATTGTCATATTTGACAAAATTAACTATGTTCTTGCAAACCATAAAGTGCCCTATGCATTTTGTTATTACCAAGTCCACTGTTAATGTATAACAGTCTGAAATCTTACTCATCAAGATATTGCCCGCTTTGGCTTAATGTCTTCACAATTTTGCCTCAATGAACTAACTTCCAAGAAGATCACCCACCCATCTCAAGAATTCTCCCATACGAACACACTTAATTTTGGGATTTCTATCGAAACAAATCATTTCTCCCACTAAGTGGGGTCGGCTACATAAATCCTTGTTGTCCATTGAGTCCTATTGAGAAATTCCACCATTGGACCAAAATTCGCCTTGATGTTTAAGAGTTCAACTTCATTCTCCTTAAGAGGTTTCACAATCTACTTCTCTTAAACATCGTCGTCAGTGCTATAAACCTAGAATCATCCACCCGACAAATAAGATTCTAGAGGCAAATTCTACAGATTCAAGAGGTGGCTCCTAGCATTTTGTTCTATATTGGATTCATGAGGTGACTCACCAGATTTAATGTTAGGAGAATTTTATGAACATTCAAATGGTGAAAAGGTGATTGAACTTTCAACACAACAAAAAGCACAATAAAGATAACACAAGGGTTGCGCTCGAAGGAAGCAAGGTTCCACAACCACCAAGCTCGAAAGAATTCACAGTGTAGGACAAAGACTAAATGATTCACAAAGAGACCCAAAACATTCCATAACAAAGTATACCATAACATCCAATTATGTTAAAAAAATATAATAGATCAGATCCAAGCTGCCAAAAAGAGCATCATGGCTAAAACTTGTTCTAACCATTGTAGACAGTATTTTCTAGTTGTTTGAAGGATGGTCAATGACTAGAGAGTTTTGAACAAGTACATCAATTGCAATTAAGCGCAGGGTAACCATAATTGTCATATTTGAAAAAATCAACTATGTTCATGCAAACCTTAAGGAGTCATATGCATATTTTTATTACCAAGTTCGTTGTTTAAGTGTAACAGCATGAACTCTCATTTATCAAGATGTTGTCCGCTTTGACTTAATGGCCTTATGGTTTTCCCCCAATGGTGTAACTTTTTAAAAGGTCATCCATCTCAGGAGTGCTCCCATACAAGCACACTTCATTTTAGAGTTTCTATCGAGATTCCACCATTACACCAAGCGCTTTGATTATGAGGCTTCACAATTTCCCCCACGTAAATGTCCTCGTCAATGCTTTGAACTTAGAATCACCCGCCAGACAAATAGGATTTTAGTGTTGTCTACAGATTCAAGAGGTGGCTCCCACCATATAACACTTTCTCATATATTGGGTTCATGAGATGTTTCACCAGATTTAATTTTAGGAGAATTTTGTGAACATTTAAAAGCTAATTGAATTTTTAACTCAACAAAAAGCACAATAAATATAGAATGAGGGTGGTACTTGCAGGAAACAAGGTTCCTCAACCACCAAGCTCAAGAGGATTCGTAGTGTGGGACAAAGTCTAAAGGATTCACAAAGAGAAACAAAAGGATCCATAACAAAGGATACCGTAACATGCAATTATGTTAAAAAATATGATAGATCAAATCCAAGTTGCCAAAAAAACCATCATGGCTAGAACTTGTTCTATAGCATTTGTCTTTGAAAACAATGTTTCCTAGTTGTTTAAAGGATGGACAATAACTATACTTGAGAATTTTGAACAAGTGCATCAACTGCAATCAAGTACAAGGTAGCTATAATTACCATATTTGACAAAATTAACTATGGTAATGCAAAATTTAAGGGTCGTATGCATATTCTTATTACCAACTCCATAGTTAAAGTGTAATAGCCCAAACTTTTACTCATCAAATTGTTATCCACTCTGGCCTAATGGCCTCACTATTTTGCCCTAATGGTGTAACTTCACAAAATGTCACCCATCTCATAATGTTCTTGCACGACCACGCTTAACTTTGGACTTTTTGTCGAAATTCCACCATTACACCAAAAAGTACTTTGATGTTTAAAACTTTAGCTTCATGGTTACTTAAGAGTTTTCATAATCTTCCTCATTTAAACGTCATCTTTAGTTATCTAATCCTAGAATCATTCACCAGATAGATAGGATTCTAGTGTTGACCCGTACAAATCAAGAGGTGGCTCCCACTATGTAGCAATTTATCCCATATTAGGTTCATGAGGTGGCTCCTATGGTATAACATTTTTTTTGGTATGACAATATTTATATCTTCATATTGGTATAATGCTCCGAAATCATTTGTAACAATCTGAACTTTCACTCATTAAGATATTGTCCATTTTGGCCTAATGACAATGGTTTAACTTCCAAGGAGGTCACCCATCCTAGGAGTGTTCCCATACGAGCACACTTAACTTTGAAGTTTCTGTCAAAATTTCACAGTTACACTTAAAGGAGCCTCGATATTTAAGAGTTGGACTTCATTCTACTTAAGTCGTTTCACATAAAGAGAGTAAGAAATCATTCACTAAGACTAGCAAATGCTGTTTAGAATGGAAAAGTCTTAGTAATATAAAAAAAAACTTTATAATGGAAAGGCCTTTTTTTATAAAGGCAGTAAGCAATAAAAGCAGGATTTGGAAACAAAATACTGTTATTATTAAGGTGTGAATTGTCCATAACCTTTAAACCAACGAAACTGCGAAAAGAGAGATGAAATGAGCGCACACTTTATGTGAGCAATCATGATTTTTCTAATGTGCAGGTTTCGTAAAAGAATTGAAGAGTTAGGTGCTAGGTGGGAGATGGGTATGAGAGGAGAAGATGCTCAACTTTAGTGCAATGCATGCAGCGTTGCTGTGTACTAGATCAGAACCCATTGCAAGGGTGCATTTGAGAGCTGCACCTATTATGCTCACACGTGGTAGAAGCAGTAGAAGCAGCTTGTTAAGGATTGACTTTTGTATGGAGTGTATGGTAAATGAGCAACTGTGTGATGGTAAGTCTAGCTAGCGTCTTTTGGGTGATTGTGCTTCATAAATGCGGTGCACTCGAAGTCACATGAGATTAGGATGCATGGAAACGAAGGAAGTGACAGTTATGACCGTTGTAGAGCAAATTGACGAAGAAACACACGGTAATGGTCAGTTTTGTCAAATTGAGGCCACAAAGTTTCAGAATGTGTTCAGATGTTAATGGATGAGCGTGGTTGCAAAATTCCCTAGTTGGATGCATACATTTTTGGAACTTTTTTAGAACACAATGTCCCAATTGATTCCAAGTTGGTTCATATAGTAAAGCAACAAAAACTGCCTGATTGGACTACAAGATTGAAACAAAACTCACCTTTCTACATGACCTTCCCATTTCAACTTATTTTCACTCTATTTTCTATTTTTTCTTGGAATGCTTGGCTTCTCTTACTTGAGAAATTCATTTAAAATGCTCAATTTGAGAAATTGTTTTCAGAAGAATGATAACACCAGCTGATACGGCAAGGGTTTTGAAATATGTGCTTCTGTAGTTCCGTAGGCAGATTTCAGTTAATCCATGACTCCTGTACCGACTGCTTCCTGAAGGCTTTGCTCAACTAGTAGGCTCCCTGGCTTCTTTTTATATTCTGTCTTTTTATTTAGTGGATGTTTTAAAGAAAATTTTGGGGTTGTAACGTGCCCTCACCTATGTTATTTTCTAGGCTTCAAGATAATGTTGGTTAAATTTTTTTTTTTTGCACATCTTGCAACTGATTGGCAGCTGATGCGAGCTTGTCTACTTGTCAGTTTCTTAATTAAATAAAAATAGATGAATGATTTCTGCTTTCTATTAGTTGTATTTTTGGGTATAGAACTTTTTAAAGCTTTGTGCAGCACTGACACCACTGTTTTACATTATTCATGTCTTCAAGTTTGAACCTAATTTCTTACTGAAAATTGGGGTTGGACTAGGCGAATTTATATTTGGTCTCTGCCGAGTTGTTTTTTTTTTAAGTTTCTCCAATAGATGCTAATACTTTTTGCTCTTAAGATTATTTTCTTTGCTGCTAATTGATAGTTCTAATATATCCTTTTTTATTTTTTTATCTATCCATCCTAGTTGTACAAGAAGTCGTCGAATGCCTTGTAATATGTGATTTTTTTTTGTTCTTCTAATGCATATATGTTAAAGTAGACAGTCCAGCAATGCACGTTTTCTTTCTTGAAAATCTTGCGTTATGACATATTCCTTTTGTACTCTATTGGAGATTGTGTGCTTTACATGTTTTGTTTTGCATTTGCAACTATTTATCTGTGCAGCTAGTTACTTCTAGCTGTGAGATCTTGCTAAAATCTGTATAATCGTTGAGTTTGACTTAATGAGAATTTACTTAAGTATTTTTATGTCCATTGTCTCCATCCATATACCTCAGCCATATTTACCGCAGAGTAAAAAAATGGAAAAAAAAGTACATTTGTTTTAATGAAGATATATTTAACTGCACTATGATGCTCCTATTTAACAAACTCCTTGACTTGATCCTTAACAGTGATATGGGGGACCGACTGAAGGGAAATTTTCGGCATTCTTTGCAATCACAAGCGGATATTGAATATGGGCCTGGAGGAACCAGGGGAGGAAGAAATCGGTTAGAAGGTGTTTTAGAAGGTAAATCTCCTGAAGAGAGGAAAAATAAGGGGCATACAATGAGCAGTGATGCTCACCTTGGCATTGGTAATGTGCAGTCTATATCAAAAGGTACTGAGTATGAAGAAACACGTTATGAAAGAGAACATGGCAAAAGGCCCAAGAGAAAGTTTGACAAAGACCAACTTTTGCATTCTAATTATTCAGATTCTGACGTTGCTCAGAAGATTGAAAAACAACTTAAGAGATCGGACAGTTACAAGCGTAATATTAGTGAAAGTTCTGAGAATGATTCACAATTTGATGAGAAGAAGGAAGCTAAAAGGAGGAGAAAGGAGGAAAAAAGGCTGCGCAAAGAGGAGAAGTACCGGATGCGTGAAGAGAGGCGTCGAAGAAGGGCCGAGCGTCGTGCTGCCAGACAAAAAGTTAGAACTATGGATGATTTAAGCCCTTCTTCAGATTTTGAGAAACACCTTAGCGACGCTAATAATTCAGATCATGATGCTTATCGGAGAAAGAATTCTCATACAACCAATGCAAAGGAGGCAGAGTCTGAGCAGAAGAGGCTCGAGATAGAGCTGCGAATGAAGGCCCTTGAATCTCTTAGGGCCAAAAAAGCTATCAATGATTAGATTTGTTAATTTTTGGACATTTTGGTTTCCGTTCATGTTATGCAAAATATATTTCTCATGTTTATCTGTAAACTTTTTAAAGTTGAAGGCAGGGGCATCCACTAGTTGGAGTGTCTCCTTTTGTCCTTTCAAATGTTTGATATATTGTGTTTACACTGGCAGCTATGTGGGTAGCTGGAGTTTGCCGTGGTAGATAGTTCCATATATCTGCAAATCTTGCTGTTCAGATTTCTGGTAAAGTTCAACTTTACTTTGTTGGTTGGCTTACATTCTGATAATTGCTGTCTTCATATTGCGCCATTTATCACTTAGCACGTCTCATGCACTATAAATGCTTTATTCCATGCTTAATATTTCTAAGCAGAACTCTGTTATTTCGCTAGATGGGCCTTTTCTTATCAAAATTAAACTCATCCAGAAAGGAGCATTATTTGGTTTTCTGTTATATTCGTTGTTACTAAATCAACTTTGTCCTTGGTTGATAGATGAGCCTACTGTCAAGTAGGATCCGGTAAAGCTGGTCATGATCAAAAACACACTTGAATTTCAGCTCAGGTGAATTAATGTTTGTGCTCTTATGAATTTCTTATTAGAAGCCACATTATATGCAAACTATATCTAACTTATACGCAATTAATATTATTGCTTCATATTTTATTTTGGTTTATCTTGTGGATGATTGGCAGCTCAAAGCTCTATGCGGAGATCTAATGTTAAAAATTACGTCTGGGTGTTTTGTTGGTTTCATCGTTGTTAAACTAGACACTTCTGAGCTGTTTATGTAAAGGTTTGACCTAAGTGAAATCTGGAAATTTTTAATAAGTTTATTTTTTTGTTAAAATGTGCTTTGGATCAATTTTGAGGAAAGAGAGATTCATAACATTGAATTTTGCCTTTTTAAATTATTTCATGCTACCTTCCTTGCCCTTTTGTATGTTCTTTAGACAGTGTCCTTGTGGTTATATATCCAATTTCCATTTGATTGTGCTTTGTGAATGGTTGGCAACATACCACTATAGTGTTGTTCTTGATAGCGCTACTGCAATTTGAAGGTTGACATTCACTTTAATTTTTCACACCCTTATGCTCCAAGCAATTGTATTATTATGATGTTTATACCAGGAAAAGTTAAATTTACACCTGGACAGTCTTATGTTTGATTTTGTCTGTGTAGAGGCATGATTGATTTATAATCTTTCTGACGTGTAAGGCTTATCTTTTATTCTTCCACTTTTCAATGAACTACTTTTGTTGAGGTCAATCTATATTGATTTGAGGGCTTGCTTGCTTGTTCCAGTATCCGGACTATTATCTCCATCTCATACAAGAATTCACAACTTAGAACATTAGAAAATAAAAATTAAGGGATTAGTGTTTTGTTCATCACCGGAGTAGTTCTCTTACGGATGCTGGTATTCATCCCTTTCTCTCAATTTGTAACTTGTAAAAATTCAGGCGAGGTTTTATCAAGTGAACAGTTTGTAGAATGTTGGAGATTATTCAAAGTAGTTTAAAATTTGGTAGAACAGATACTATGTAGGTGTAATGTAATTTTATTGGATGTGAAATTTATTATCATCAGTTACTATTACTAGAAGATTAAGTAATGCCTAGCCATGATAGATTTAAGTATCCCAAATCTGTTTTTTAAAATAATATGATATAGAAGAAGACATGCATACTGGAAGTTGAGCTCATAATTACTTTTGGAGTGCACTGCTTATCTTTCATGATAAATTTATAATAAACCCTAATTTATTATAATATTTAAGGCATGTAGGGCTTATCTTTTAATAAACCCTAATTTATTATATTCTTTCTGATGTGTAGGGCTTATATTTTATTTTTCCACTTTTCAATGAACTACTTTTGTTAAGGTCAATCTATATTGATTTGAGGGCTTGCTTGCTTGTTCTAGTATCCGAACTATTATGTATGTTAGAAGTTGTTAGTATCGATTTGTTTTCTTTTCCTATATTTCCTGTTTTATATAATTTTTTCTTGTTTTATGTGTTTCCTATTTGTATTTCTTTCTTATTTTATATCTTTCCTATGTTAGGAATCATATAATCTGTACTATACATCCCGTTTCATATCAATAAGATCATCATGTTTAGTTCCCAATACATGACATCAGAGCCAATGATCTAACCCTCGCTGCCGCCAGGACGTCCACCTAGCTTCTGGCATTTCCTGCAGGACATCCACCTAGCCACGGTTTTTTCCTGCAGTTTTTTTCCAGCCACCGGTGGTCTCAACCGATTCTTCCTACACATTTTTCTAGATGCCGGGCCTCCTGCATTTGTTTTCGGGCCGCTGATCCATCCTGCAGATTTTCCCTAAATGTCCAGCTGTTAGTGGTATTGGCCAATCCTTTCTCCAAATTTTCCAGACAGTTTTCCTTAAGGTTTAGTCGTTGATCCTTCCTGCAGCTTTTTCTAGCTGTGAGACCTCTCCTCTGCAGTTGGAATCCTTCTTTGTGTCGGCATCCCAACCTCACCTTTGGTTCAGTCGGAATCGTGGCAGACTCCACCATAGAGCCTCCTTCCGATGGTGTACTTGACTCCACCGGAGGATCGACACCAACCTCAATACCTCCGCAAATCGGAAGACCTGAAAATCACATAAACTTCCTAATTACCACCTATAAACTCAACACTTCTAATTTCTCCCAATGGTCTCAAGTTGTGTCATTGTTCGTCAAAGGACGAGGTAAATTTGACTATCTTGTATGTTTGATTCGTGAGCCTCCGAAGACTGCATGATTGATAAATTCCATGGAAAGCCCGATTGACTGTTCGTATTTATTTTTTCCTCCTGCAAGTTTCCTCTGTTCTATCCTTTGTGATACCTACTTGGACATAGAAATTTTGTCCAACTCTATGAGGTTTCTACGAAGATCTGCGGGGCAAAAGATGGATCAAGGACGGTGACCAAGTATTATAATGACTTGGTTGCCTTATGGATGGAATGCAATCTCTACTTCGACTGCACTTGGGGCTCTTCGACTGAAATGCAATCTCTACTTCAACTGCACTTGGGGCTCTTCAACTGATCTTTCCCTCTTCCAAAAATTTGTGGAAAAGGATTGTGTGTTCCAATTTCTGACCGGCTTGAACAAAGTTCTCGATGAAGTCCGGGGCTATATACTTGGTCGTGGTCCCCCTGCCTCGAAGAAAGTTGGAGGCTTGTCACGCTCGACGTCTTCACTCCTTAGCCGAACCTTCCGCCTTGGTCTCCAATAGTGCTGAACATTCTGTCACACCTTCACGAGCCAATTATTCCACATGTGATTTTTTGTCGCAAATCCTACCATACCCTATAAGTGTTGGAAGCTCCACGAAAAACCGACAATTAAGTCTCCAACCAAATCTTCCGCTGCTAAGTTTCTTGTTATGACCTCAGAATCCATGATTGTGCAGCTGAACCCCACTGGGGCCATCCCAGAATCACCTGACTCCATCAAGAGTCAGATGAAACACTTAATTAAGTTGCTTGGATCTAATCAGTTCTCTTCCGGCCCGTCAACCTCCCATGTTCATCAAGATAACATTTCTATGGTTCTCACTACTATTTTGTGGATTATTGATTAAAGTGTCACAGACCATATGACTGGGTATTCATAAGTCTTCTCGATATATTTTCTGTGCTTTGGAGATATTATTAAAATTGTCGATGATCTTGTAGTTTTATTGCGGGTAATGGGTTTGTTGTTCTTACAGTCGGGCTGACTCTGGTTCCGTGTTACATATTCCTTTGTTGAAGTGTAATATTTTGTTGGTCAGTAAGTTGACATATATCTTGATTATGTTGCTCATTTTTCTCCTACTATTTGTGCCTTTCAGGATTGGCATTCGGGGTTGTTGATTAGAACTGCTTAGCGGATGGCCAAATTCTACTTATTCCAAGAAAAAGGAATTGATGACGCGAACACTCCATCCCGTAATTGTTTTTTCGATCTATTGAATTTTATGTTATGCTTTTACTTTGTCGTTTGTGTCATCCCAGTTTTCACTATTCAAAACAATTGTATCATTTGTTGTTTATCAATAAAAATTTATCTAGTTTCAAATGTGAAATTTGTCATTTAACTAAACATCATGTACCATGTTCACCACATTCTTATATTGCTTACACTTCTTTTTCACTGATTCATAGTCACTTATGGGGACCCTCTCAAACTTCGAGTTACAGTAATAAGCTGTGGTTCTTTACCTTAATTGATGACCACAGTCGGATTACTTGAGTCTTTATATTAAAAAAAACAAATCTAAAGTGGCAGACACCTTAAAAAATTCGGTTATTCATTTTGACCAAAATCAAAATATTTATTCAAGTCCTTCGGGCCGACAACGACTCACTTAACTCTTTTTTGAGAGAATTTTTGGTAAGGGCGTCCTTCATTATAGCTTTTGTACGAATACTTTTCAACAAAATGGTGTAGCTGAGAGAAAAAAACCTACACTTTCTTGAGTTGCTTATTCCTTTATGTTTCAATCTAATGTCCTGAAACGTTTTTTGGAATGACCTCGTACTTACTGCCACATATCTCATCAATAGAGTCCCCATGAAAATTCACAACTTTCGGTCCCCGTTTGCAATCTTGATGTCGTGTTTTTCCACCAACTGGTTCTTCTCCAAATTAAATTCCAAAATATTTGGGTGCATGACCTTTGTTCGGAACACAACCTCAACTCTTAAACTTTGTGCCCGGTCAATCAAATGTGTCTTCCTTCCCCCCCGATCCTACCACCAATATAAGTCATATCAACACCTTTCTTCTCTAATACTTTTCAAAAAACTTCTCTTGGAACCTTACCATAAGATTTTTCTTAATCAATAAAAATCATATACTGATCCTCATTTTTCTCTCTGTACGTCTCCATCAAACCTCTCAATAAATGTATAGCTTCCATGCTAAACCTGCACGACATAAATTCAAACCGATTATGAGAATCTTTGTAGCACGTTGTAATTTATGTTCAATTACCCTCTCCTATAATTTTAAAGTACGACACAACTTAATTCCTCTATAATTTGAACTCTCTTGTGCTTCTTTATTCTTAAAAATGGGGACCAAAATACTCTTCCCCCACTACTTATACTTCTTTTTTAGTTTTTAAAATAATATTTAAGAGTTTAGTAAGCCAAGAAACTCTCAAATCTCCTAAATATTTTCATACTTTAATTGAGATATCATCAGGTTCTACTGATTTTCTACCCTTTGTTTTCTTTAAAACCTCTTTCACTTCTTTTTTACTAATGCGACGGTGAAAGGAAAACATTTTATTTTTATTAGCGATTTTAAGATTACTAAGGTCGATAGTTTATTTTTAAACTTAATTGAAAAATTTATAAAATTAATTTACCTACCTATATTGAATATCTTCTTCTAAGTAAAGAACTTTTTGATTTTCATCTTTAATACGCTTTACTTGAGTTAAATCTTTACTTTTCTTTTATTTTTGTTTGAGTAGTTTATGCATATATTTTCACCCTCTGCGAGTGTCAATCTCTTTTTTTGAAAGTATCTGCTACTTCCTTAACAGTGCCTCGAGAAAGNTTATTCTTAAAAATGGGGACCAAAATACTCTTCCCCCACTACTTATACTTCTTTTTTAGTTTTTAAAATAATATTTAAGAGTTTAGTAAGCCAAGGAACTCTCAAATCTCCTAAATATTTTCACACTTTAATTGAGATATCATCAGATTCTACTGATTTTCTACCCTTTGTTTTCTTTAAAACCTCTTTCACTTCTTTTTTACTAATGCGACGGTGAAAGGAAAACATTTTATTATTATTAGCGATTTTAAGATTACTAAGGTCGATAGTTTATTTTTAAATTTATTTGAAAAATTTATAAAATTAATTTACCTACCTTGATTTTCATCTTTAATACGCTTTACTTGAATTAAATCTTTACTTTTTCTTTTATTTTTGTTTGAGTAGTTTATACATATATTTTCACCCTCTGCGAGTGTCAATCTCTTTTTTTGAAAGTATCTGCTACTTCCTTAACAGTGCCTCGAGAAAGCGGGAGCTAAATTTTGTGGACACTATTTCTTTACCTTATCTATCATATATTCCACCTGCTCCTACATTCACTGTTTCCGAGGAACCCTTTCTCCCATTGTATCCACCACCAATCATATCAACATCTCCTCCATCCCCCACTCTTAAGCCCCCTGCTCGCTGCATGTCTTGGAATCTGCTTCGACTAACATTCCCGGAACGACGCTTTCAACTTGCGGGGATTCCTCCTGTTTTGAATGTTGAGGCGAATTGTACCATTGATTTACGCAATCAGACATGCTCTCTTTATTCCATGACAAAATACTTCTCATTCCACAGCTTATCATCGGCCTGCAAAGCATTTGCCACTTAACGGATTTTTGTCTTACATCCACTATTGAGGCAACATTGGCGGACTCTTCTTGGAATGCAACAGTAATGGATGAGATAAATGTCATTTGGCGAAACCATACGTGGAATGTTGTTGATCTTCCTTGAGGAAAGAAAACAACGGGTTGCCATTGGATTTTTCGCACTAAATTTAACTCTGATGGATCCTTTGAACGCAGCAAAGCACGGTTAGTCGCCAAAAACTGGTCACAAATCTATGAAGTTGACTATGAGGAGACATTTGATATGATAGGTAAATTAAACACTATTCAGGTTCTGTTATCACCTGTTGTGAATCTGGATTGGCCCTTGCTCCAACTAGATGTCAAAAATGCTTTCTTTAATGACGATCTCATAGAGGTATATATGTCTCGTCCAGTGAGCTTGGACTCAACCTCTTCCCGTGGACAAATATGGTGATTGCGGAAGTCTATTTATGGATTGAAACAATCTCCTCGCGCTTGATTCAACAAGTTTACAGAAGTTTGGGCCATGGTTTTGGTCCAACCCAAGCTGATCACACGATGTTCTTCCGCCACTCAATTTGAAGACCAGATTCCTATCCTCATCGTTTATGTCGATGAAATCGTACTCACAGATGATGATTGACTGGACTTGGAATTTCTCATAAGTATCCTGGCCGTATCTTTTGAGATGGACTTGGGTTCTCTACGATACTTCCTAAGTATGGAAGTAGCTCGGTCCTCTCGGGGCATCAGCCTTTCTCAGTGCAAATATGTGATATATTTACCGAGTCAAAGCTACTTCTTTGCGAACCAGTAGCTATTCCAGTAGATCCCAATGGGAAGTTGACAGATGTTCCTAGTGCAATTCCGCTGAAAAAGACACACTGCCAACTGTCGGTCAACTTTTTGATTTTTGAAAACTGAAAATAAATTTAATATAATAGGTATATAGTTAGGATTTTGAAAGTAGTGTGTTTTAATTTTAAAAAAATGAGACCAAACAGATCTCATTCGTAAAATAGTTGACATAATCGTGTCTGATACCGTCAATACTACACATTTTCGAAATGTGAGTGTATATCTCGACGGTAGACCCAATCCTGCAAACTAAGAGATTTGTAACATCCGTTTTACCTGCGAACCTTTTTATGTGCGACCGACAAATTCTTCTATTTAATATAAATATTAAATAGAGTTTATTTTACCTAGGTTCCAAGTTCCCTTTAGAGGCAAACCCCTACAGTTAATTACATCCCAAATGACTGGAGTCACTTGAGAAAACTCAGATGTACTAGTCTTCAAGAATTCAATGTTTAGGTTTTCACGGTAGGAGGTGAAAGTGAAGTGAGAGTGGCTCAAATAGGAGCAATTATTTTCAGGAGTCCAAAGAAAAGAAAATGTGGAGATTTCACAGATCCTGAGGAGAACCCTCAGCGTCTTCCCAAACTATCCTACTGTGTGGCTGAGTTTTGGAGACGATGTTATTTAAGTGTTTAATCTTGACAATTTTATTATTTGAGACTTATATTTGCATAATATCTGATTATGCAAATAGTCCGCAGAGAGATGAGGGTTTACATCGTAATGAACGACATCCTCAGAACTAAAAGCGAATTAGGACTTATGCTGCACAACATAGTTGTGCAGGGCCTAAGGAAAGTGTGAGGATTTACGTCACGCTCGCGAGTTATCTCGAAATCCTATGTGTTGCTATTTAGACTGAGGGTGAGATTGTTGAAGAAGATTCTCTTGTTTGATCCAAGCTTCTTGCCGTGCTGCCCACAAAGTTGATTCCAAGCTCTTCGTTAAAGTAGCAACCCTAAAGTCTAAGGTTCAAAAGGTTTTATCAGGTGTGTTTAAGTGACAAATTTTTATTTTGTTGTCATTCAAACATTATTAGGGGGGAGTTAAAGTTGATTAGAGCGACACCGTTTAGGATCCCATGGTTCCCTCGTTCCGGTACCACTATTTTCTTTTAAACTTAGCTTAAACAAGTTGTGAAACTCATTTAAACCAGGGAGATCTCGTTAGCAACCGTAGGTTA